>JAKFHT010000725.1:0-50145 GCA_023783455.1 Erythrocebus patas
TTCTCAGAAATCTTCTTTCCAGTTTTGAACGGAAGATATTTCCTTTTTCTCCGTAGTCCTCTATGGGCTTCCTAATATCCCTTTGCCAATTCCACAAGAACAGCCTTAGCGAAAGGCTTCTTGATGGGAAAGATGTAACTCTGTGAGATGAATTAACAGAACACAGAGCAGTTTCTAAGAAAGCTTCTTTCCAGTTTTGAATGGAAGATATTTCCTTTTTCACCATAGCCCTCTATGGGCTTCCAAATATCCCTTTGCCAGTTCCACAAGAACAGCCTTAGCGAAAGTCTTCTTGAAGGGAAAGATGTAACTCTGTGAGATGAATTAACAGAACACAGAGCAGTTTCTCAGAAAGCTTCTTTCCAGTTTTGAACGGAAGATATTTCCTTTTTCACCATAGCCCTCTATGGGCTTCCAAATATCCCTTTGCCAATTCCACAAGAACAGCCTTAGCGAAAGGCTTCTTGAAGGGAAAGAGGTAACTCTGTGAGATGAATTAACAGAACGCAGAGCAGTTTCTCAGAAAGCTTCTTTCCAGTTTTGAGCGGAAGATATTTCCTTTTCACCATAGCCTTCTATGGGCTTCCAAATATCCCTTTGCCAATTCCACAAGAACAGCCTTAGCGAAGGCTTCTTGAAGGAAAGATGTAACTCTGTGAGATGAATTAACAGAACACAGAGCAGTTTCTCAGAAAGCTTCTTTCCAGTTTTGAGCGGAAGATATTTCCTTTTCACCATAGCCCTCTATTGGCTTCCAAATATCCCTTTGCCAATTCCACAAGAACAGCCTTAGCGAAAGTCTTCTTGAAGGAAAGATGTAACTCTGTGAGATGAATTAACAGAACACAGAGCAGTTTCTCAGAAAGCTTCTTTCCAGTTTTGAGCGGAAGATATTTCCTTTTTCACCTTAGCCCTCTATGGGCTTCCAAATATCCTTTGCCAATTCCACAAGAACAGCCTTAGCGAAAGGCTTCTTGAAGGAAAGATGTAACTCCGGAGATGAATTATCACAACACAGCAGTTTCTCAGAAAGCTTCTTTCCAGTTTTGAGCGGAAGATATTTCCTTTTCACCATAGCCCTCTATGGGCTTCCAAATATCCTTTGCCAGTTCTACAAGAACAGCCTTAGAGAAAGGCTTCTTGAAGGGAAAGATGTAACTCTGTGAGATGAATTAACAGAACACAGAGCAGTTTCTCAGAAAGCTTCTTTCCAGTTTTGAACGGAAGATATTTCCTTTTTCACCATAGCCCTCTATGGGCTTTCAAATATCCCTTTGCCAATTCCACAAGAACAGCCGTAGCGAAAGGCTTCTTGAAGGGAAAGATGTAACTCTGTGAGATGAATTAACAGAACACAGAGCAGTTTCTCAGAAAGCTTCTTTCCAGTTTTGAACGGAAGATATTTCCTTTTTCACCATAGCCCTCTATGGGCTTCCAGATATCCCTTTGCCAATTCCACAAGAACAACCTTAGCGAAAGGCTTCTTGAAGGGAAAGATGTAACTCTGTGAGATGAATTAACAGAACACAGAGCAGTTTCTCAGAAAGCTTCTTTCCAGTTTTGAACGGAAGGTATTTCCTTTTTCACCATAGCCCTCTATGGGCTTCCAAATATCCCTTTGCCAATTCCACAAGAACAGCCTTAGAGAAAGGCTTCTTGAAGGGAAAGATGTAACTCTGTGAGATGAATTAACAGAACACAGAGCAGTTTCTCAGAAAGCTTCTTTCCAGTTTTGAGCGGAAGATATTTCCTTTTTCACCATAAACCTCTAGGGGATTCCAAATATGCCTTTGCTAATTCCACAAGAACAGCCTTAGAGAAAGGCTTCTTGAAGGGAAAGATGTAACTCTGTGAGATGAATTAACAGAACACAGAGCAGTTTCTCAAGCTTCTTTCCAGTTTTGAACGGAAGATATTTCCTTTTTCACCGTACCCCTCTATGGGCTTCCAAATATCCCTTTGCCAATTCCACAAGAACAGCCTTAGCGAAAGGCTTCTTGAATGGAAACATGTAACTCTGTGAGATGAATTAACAGAACACAGAGCAGTTTCTCAGAAAGCTTCTTTCCAGTTTTGATCGGAAGATATTTCCTTTTTCACCATAGCCCTCTATGGGCTTCCAAATATCCCTTTGCCAATTCCACAAGAACAGCCTTAGCAAAAGGCTTCTTGAAGGGAAAGATGTAACTCTGTGAGATGAATTAACAGAACACAGAGCAGTTTCTCAGAAAGCTTCTTTCCAGTTTTGAGCGGAAGATATTTCCTTTTCACCATAGCCCTCTATGGGCTTCCAGATATCCTTTGCCAATTCCACAAGAACAGCCTTAGGGAAAGGCTTCTTGAAGGGAAAGATGTAACTCTGTGAGATGAATTAACAGAACACAGAGCAGTTTCTCAGAAAGCTTCCTTCCAGTTTTGAACGGAAGGCATTTCCTTTTTCACCATAGCCCTCTATGGGCTTCCAAATATCCCTTGGCCAATTCCACAAGAACAGCCTTAGCGAAAGGCTTCTTGAAGGGAAAGATGTAACTCTGTTAGATGAATTAACAGAACACAGAGCAGTTTCTCAGAGAGCTTCTTTCCAGTTTTGAGCGGAAGATATTTCCTTTTTCACCATAACCCTCTGGGGATTCCAAATATGCCTTTGCCAATTCCACAAGAACAGCCTTAGAGAAAGGCTTCTTGAAGGGAAAGATGTAACTCTTTGAGATGAATTAACAGAACACAGAGCAGTTTCTCAGAAAGCTTCTTTCCAGTTTTGAACGGAAGATATTTCCTTTTTCACCATAGCCCTCTATGGGCTTCCAAATATCCTTTGCCAATTCCACAAGAACAGCCTTAGCGAAAGGCTTCTTGAAGGGAAAGATGTAACTCTGTGAGATGAATTAACAGAACACAGAGCAGTTTCTCAAGCTTCTTTCCAGTTTTGAACGGAAGATATTTCCTTTTTCACCATAGCCCTCTATGGGCTTCCAAATATCCTTTGCCAATTCCACAAGAACAGCCTTAGCGAAGGCTTCTTGAAGGAAAGATGTAACTCTGTGAGATGAATTAACAGAACACAGAGCAGTTTCTCAGCTTCTTTCCAGTTTTGAAGCGGAAGATATTTCCTTTTTCACCATAGCCCTCTATGGGCTTCCAAATATCCTTTGCCAATTCCACAAGAACAGCCTTAGCGAAAGGCTTCTTGAAGGGAAAGATGTAACTCTGTGAGATGAATTAACAGAACACAGAGCAGTTTCTCAGAAAGCTTCTTTCCAGTTTTGAACGGAAGATATTTCCTTTTTCACCATAGCCTCTATGGGCTTCCAAATATCCTTGCCAATTCCACAAGAACAGCCTTAGCGAAAGGCTTTTGAAGGAAAGATGTAACTCTGTGAGATGAATTAACAGAACACAGAGCAGTTTCAGAAAGCTTCTTTCCAGTTTTGAACGGAAGATATTTCCTTTTCACCATAGCCCTCTATGGGCTTCCAAATATCCTTTGCCAATTCCACAAGAACAGCCTTAGCGAAAGGCTTCTTGAAGGAAAGATGTAACTCTGTGAGATGAATTAACAGAACACAGAGCAGTTTCTCAGAAAGCTGCTTTCCACTTTTGAACGGAAGATATTTCCTTTTCACCATAGCCCTCTATGGGCTTCCAAATATCCCTTTGCTAATTCCACAAGAACAGCCTTAGCGAAAGGCTTCTTAAAGGGAAAGATGTAACTCTGTGAGATGAATTAACAGAACACAGAGCAGTTTCTCAGAAAGCTTCTTTCCATTTTGAACGGAAGATATTTCCTTTTTCACCATAGCCCTCTATGGGCTTCCAAATATCCCTTTGCCAATTCCACAAGAACAGCCTTAGCGAAAGGCTTCTTGAAGGGAAAGATGTAACTCTGTGAGATGAATTAACAGAACACAGAGCAGTTTCTCAGAAAGCTTCTTTCCAGTTTTGAACGGAAGATATTTCCTTTTCACCATAGCCCTCTAGGGGCTTCCAAATATCCCTTGCTAATTCCACAAGAACAGCCTTAGCGAAAGGCTTTGAAGGAAAGATGTAACTCTGTGAGATGAATTAACAGAACACAGAGCAGTTTCTCAGAAAGCTTTTTCCAGTTTTGAACGGAAGATATTTTTCACCATAGCCCTCTATGGGCTTCCAAATATCCCTTTGCCAATTCCACAAGAACAGCCTTAGAGAAAGGCTTCTTGAAGGAAAGATGTAACCTGTGAGATGAATTAAGAGAACACAGAGCAGTTTCTCAGAAAGCTTCTTTCCATTTTGAACGGAAGATATTTTTCACCATAGCCTCTATGGGCTTCCAAATATCCCTTTGCCAGTTCCACAAGAACAGCCTTAGCGAAAGGCTTCTTGAAGGAAAGATGTAACTCTGTGAGATGAATTAACAGAACACAGAGCAGTTTCTCAGAAAGCTTCTTTCCAGTTTTGAACGGAAGATATTTCCTTTTCACCATAGCCCTCTATGGGCTTCCAAATATCCCTTTGCCAATTCCACAAGAACAGCCTTAGCGAAAGGCTTTTGAAGGAAAGATGTAACTCTGTGAGATGAATTAACAGAACACAGAGCAGTTTCTCAGAAAGCTTCTTTCCAGTTTTGAACGGAAGGTATTTCCTTTTCACCATAGCCCTCTATGGGCTTCCAAATATCCTTTGCCAGTTCCACAAGAACAGCCTTAGCGAAAGGCTTCTTGAAGGGAAAGATGTAACTTTGTGAGATGAATTAACAGAACACAGAGCAGTTTCTCAGAAAGCTTCTTTCCAGTTTTGAACGGAAGATATTTTTTCACCATAGCCTCTATGGGCTTCCAAATATCCTTGCCAATTCCACAAGAACAGCCTTAGCGAAAGGCTTCTTGAAGGGAAAGATGTAACTCTGTGAGATGAATTAACAGAACACAGAGCAGTTTCTCAGAAAGCTTCTTTCCAGTTTTGAACGGAAGGTATTTCCTTTTCACCATAGCCTCTATGGGCTTCCAAATATCCCTTTGCCAATTCCACAAGAACAGCCTTAGCGAAAGGCTTCTTGAAGGAAAGATGTAACTCTGTGAGATGAATTAACAGAACACAGAGCAGTTTCTCAGAAAGCTTCTTTCCAGTTTTGAACATAAGATATTTCCTTTTTCACCATAGCCCTCTATGGGCTTCCAGATATCCTTTTGACAATTCCACAAGAACAGCCTTAGCGAAGGCTTCTTGAAGGGAAAGATGTAACTCTGTGAGATGAATTAACAGAACACAGAGCAGTTTCTCAGATAGCTTCTTTCCAGTTTTGAACGGAAGGTATTTCCTTTTTCACCATAGCCCTCTATGGGCTTCCAAATATCCCTTTGCCAATTCCACAAGAACAGCCTTAGCGAAAGGCTTCTTGAAGGGAAAGATGTAACTCTGTGAGATGAATTAACAGAACACAGAGCAGTTTCTCAAGCTTCTTTCCAGTTTTGATCGGAAGATATTTCCTTTTTACCATAGCCCTCTATGGGCTTCCAAATATCCTTTGCCAGTTCCACAAGAACAGCCTTAGCGAAAGTCTTCTTGAAGGAAAGAGGTAACTCTGTGAGATGAATTAACAGAACGCAGAGCAGTTTCTCAGAAAGCTTGTTTCCAATTTTGAGGGGAAGATATTTCCTTTTCACCATAACCTCTATGGGCTTCCAAATATCCTTTGCCAATTCCACAAGAACAGCCTTAGCGAAAGGCTTCTTGAAGGAAAGATGTAACTCTGTGAGATGAATTAACAGAACACAGAGCAGTTTCTCAGAAAGCTTCTTTCCAGTTTTGAACGGAAGATATTTCCTTTTCACCATAGCCCTCTATTGGCTTCCAAATATCCCTTTGCCAGTTCCACAAGAACAGCCTTAGCGAAAGTCTTCTTGAAGGGAAAGATGTAACTCTGTGAGATGAATTAACAGAACACAGAGCAGTTTCTCAGAAAGCTTTTTTCCAGTTTTGAACGGAAGATATTTCCTTTTTCACCATAGCCCACTATGGGCTTCCAAATATCCCTTTGCCAATTCCACAAGAACAGCCTTAGCGAAAGGCTTCTTGAAGGGAAAGAGGTAACTCTGTGAGATGAATTAACAGAACGCAGAGCAGTTTCTCAGAAAGCTTGTTTCCAATTTTGAGGGGAAGATATTTCCTTTTTCACCATAACCCTCTATGGGCTTCCAAATATCCCTTTGCCAATTCCACAAGAACAGCCTTAGCGAAAGGCTTCTTGAAGGGAAAGATGTAACTCTGTGAGATGAATTAACAGAACACAGAGCAGTTTCTCAGAAAGCTTCTTTCCAGTTTTGAACGGAAGATATTTCCTTTTTCACCATAGCCCTCTATTGGCTTCCAAATATCCCTTTGCCAATTCCACAAGAACAGCCTTAGCGAAAGTCTTCTTGAAGGGAAAGATGTAACTCTGGGAGATGAATTAACAGAACACAGAGCAGTTTCTCAGAAAGCTTCTTTCCAGTTTTGAACGGAAGATATTTCCTTTTTCACCATAGCCCTCTATGGGCTTCCAAATATCCCTTTGCCAATTCCACCAGAACAGCCTTAGCAAAAGGCTTCTTGAAGGGAAAGATGTAACTCTGTGAGATGAATTAACAGAACACAGAGCAGTTTCTCAGAAAGCTTCTTTCCAGTTTTGAACGGAAGATATTTCCTTTTTCACCATAGCCCTCTATGGGCTTCCAGATATCCCTTTGCCAATTCCACAAGAACAGCCTTAGGGAAAGGCTTCTTGAAGGGAAAGATGTAACTCTGTGAGATGAATTAACAGAACACAGAGCAGTTTCTCAGAAAGCTTCCTTCCAGTTTTGAACGGAAGGCATTTCCTTTTTCACCATAGCCCTCTATGGGCTTCCAAATATCCCTTGGCCAATTCCAGAAGGACAGCCTTAGCGAAAGGCTTCTTGAAGGGAAAGATGTAACTCTGTTAGATGAATTAACAGAACACAGAGCAGTTTCTCAGAGAGCTTCTTTCCAGTTTTGAGCGGAAGATATTTCCTTTTTCACCATAACCCTCTGGGGATTCCAAATATCCCTTTGCCAATTCCACAAGAACAGCCTTAGAGAAAGGCTTCTTGAAGGAAAGATGTAACTCTTTGAGATGAATTAACAGAACACAGAGAAGTTTCTAAGAAAGCTTCTTTCCAGTTTTGATCGGAAGATATTTCCTTTTTTACCATAGCCCTCTATGGGCTTCCAAATATCCCTTTGCCAGTTCCACAAGAACAGCCTTAGCGAAAGTCTTCTTGAAGGGAAAGATGTAACTCTGTGAGATGAATTAACAGAACACAGAGCAGTTTCTCAGAAAGATTTTTTCCAGTTTTGAACGGAAGATATTTCCTTTTTCACCATAGCCCTCTATGGGCTTCCAAATATCCCTTTGCCAATTCCACAAGAACAGCCTTAGCGAAAGGCTTCTTGAAGGGAAAGAGGTAACTCTGTGAGATGAATTAACAGAACGCAGAGCAGTTTCTCAGAAAGCTTGTTTCCAATTTTGAGGGGAAGATATTTCCTTTTTCACCATAACCCTCTATGGGCTTCCAAATATCCCTTTGCCAATTCCACAAGAACAGCCTTAGCGAAAGGCTTCTTGAAGGGAAAGATGTAACTCTGTGAGATGAATTAACAGAACACAGAGCAGTTTCTCAAGCTTCTTTCCAGTTTTGAGCGGAAGATATTTCCTTTTTCACCATAGCCCTCTATTGGCTTCCAAATATCCCTTTGCCAATTCCACAAGAACAGCCTTAGCGAAAGTCTTCTTGAAGGGAAAGATGTAACTCTGGGAGATGAATTAACAGAACACAGAGCAGTTTCTCAGAAAGCTTCTTTCCAGTTTTGAACGGAAGATATTTCCTTTTTCACCATAGCCCTCTATGGGCTTCCAAATATCCCTTTGCCAATTCCACCAGAACAGCCTTAGCAAAAGGCTTCTTGAAGGGAAAGATGTAACTCTGTGAGATGAATTAACAGAACACAGAGCAGTTTCTCAGAAAGCTTCTTTCCAGTTTTGAACGGAAGATATTTCCTTTTCACCATAGCCCTCTATGGGCTTCCAAATATCCTTTGCCAATTCCACCAGAACAGCCTTAGCAAAAGGCTTCTTGAAGGAAAGATGTAACTCTGTGAGATGAATTAACAGAACACAGAGCAGTTTCTCAGAAAGCTTCTTTCCAGTTTTGAGCGGAAGATATTTCCTTTTCACCATAGCCCTCTATGGGCTTCCAAATATCCTTTGCCAATTCCACAAGAACAGCCTTAGCGAAAGGCTTCTTGAAGGGAAAGATGTAACTCTGTGAGATGAATTAACAGAACACAGAGCAGTTTCTCAAGCTTCTTTCCAGTTTTGAGCGGAAGATATTTCCTTTTCACCATAGCCCTCTATGGGCTTTCAAATATCCTTTGCCAGTTCCACAAGAACAGCCTTAGAAAGGCTTCTTGAAGGAAAGATGTAACTCTGTGAGATGAATTAACAGAACACAGAGCAGTTTCTCAAGCTTCTTTCCAGTTTTGAGCGGAAGATATTTCCTTTTTCACCATAGCCCTCTATGGGCTTCCAGATATCCTTTGCCAATTCCACAAGAACAGCCTTAGCGAAGGCTTCTTGAAGGGAAAGATGTAACTCTGTGAGATGAATTAACAGAACACAGAGCAGTTTCTCAAGCTTCTTTCCAGTTTTGAAGCGGAAGATATTTCCTTTTTCACCATAGCCCTCTATGGGCTTCCAAATATCCTTTGCCAATTCCACAAGAACAGCCTTAGAAAGGCTTCTTGAAGGGAAAGATGTAACTCTGTGAGATGAATTAACAGAACACAGAGCAGTTTCTCAGAAAGCTTCTTTCCAGTTTTGAGCGGAAGATATTTCCTTTTTCACCATAAACCTCTAGGGATTCCAAATATGCCTTTGCTAATTCCACAAGAACAGCCTTAGAAAGGCTTCTTAAAGGAAAGAGGTAACTCTGGGAGATGAATTAACAGAACACAGAGCAGTTTCTCAGAAAGCTTCTTTCCAGTTTTGAATGGAAGATATTTCCTTTTTCACCTTAGCCCTCTATGGGCTTCCAAATATCCTTTCCCAATTCCACAAGAACAGCCTTAGCGAAAGTCTTCTTGAAGGGAAAGATGTAACTCTGTGAGATGAATTAACAGAACACAGAGCAGTTTCTCAAGCTTCTTTCCAGTTTTGAGCGGAAGATATTTCCTTTTTCACCATAGCCCTCTATGGGCTTCCAAATATCCTTTGCAATTCCACAAGAAGAGCCTTAGCGAAGGCTTCTTGAAGGGAAAGATGTAACTCCGGGAGATGAATTAACAGAACACAGAGCAGTTTCTCAGAAAGCTTCTTTCCAGTTTTGAGCGGAAGATATTTCCTTTTTCACCATAGCCCTCTATGGGCTTCCAAATATCCTTTGCCAATTCCACAAGAACAGCCTTAGCGAAGGCTTCTTGAAGGAAAGATGTAACTCTGTGAGATGAATTAACAGAACACAGAGCAGTTTCTCAAGCTTCTTTCCAGTTTTGAATGGAAGATATTTCCTTTTTCACCATAGCCCTCTATGGGCTTCCAAATATCCTTTGCCAGTTCCACAAGAACAGCCTTAGCGAAAGGCTTCTTGAAGGGAAAGATGTAACTCTGTGAGATGAATTAACAGAACACAGAGCAGTTTCTCAAGCTTCTTTCCAGTTTTGAGCGGAAGATATTTCCTTTTCACCATAGCCCTCTATGGGCTTCCAAATATCCTTTGCCAATTCCACAAGAACAGCCTTAGCGAAAGGCTTCTTGAAGGGAAAGATATAACTTTGTGAGATGAATTAACAGAACACAGAGCAGTTTCTCAGAAAGCTTCTTTCCAGTTTTGAGCGGAAGATATTTCCTTTTTCACCATAGCCCTCTATGGGCTTCCAAATATCCTTTGCCAATTCCACAAGAACAGCCTTAGCGAAGGCTTCTTGAAGGAAAGATGTAACTCTGTGAGATGAATTAACAGAACACAGAGCAGTTTCTCAGAAAGCTTCTTTCCAGTTTTGAGCGGAAGATATTTCCTTTTCACCATAGCCTCTATGGGCTTCCAAATATCCTTTGCCAATTCCACAAGAACAGCCTTAGCGAAAACTTCTTGAAGGAAAGATGTAACTCTGTGAGATGAATTAACAGAACAGAGCAGTTTCTCAAGCTTCTTTCCAGTTTTGAGCGGAAGATATTTCCTTTTCACCATAGCCCTCTATGGGCTTCCAAATATCCTTTGCCAATTCCACAAGAACAGCCTTAGCGAAAGGCTTCTTGAAGGGAAAGATGTAACTCTGTGAGATGAATTAACAGAACACAGCAGTTTCTCAAGCTTCTTTCCAGTTTTGAGCGGAAGATATTTCCTTTTTCACCATAGCCCTCTATGGGCTTCCAAATATCCTTTGCCAATTCCACAAGAACAGCCTTAGCGAAAGGCTTCTTGAAGGGAAAGATGTAACTCTGTGAGATGAATTAACAGAACACAGAGCAGTTTCTCAGAAGCTTCTTTCCAGTTTTGAGCGGAAGATATTTCCTTTTCACCATAGCCCTCTGTGGGCTTCCAAATATCCTTTGCCAATTCCACAAGAACAGCCTTAGCGAAAGCTTCTTGAAGGAAAGATGTAACTCTGTGAGATGAATTAACAGAACACAGAGCAGTTTCTCAGAAAGCTTCTTTCCAAGTTTTGAGCGGAAGATATTTCCTTTTCACCATAGCCCTCTATGGGCTTCCAAATATCCTTTGCCAATTCACAAGAACAGCCTTAGCGAAAGGCTTCTTGAAGGAAAGATGTAACTCTGTGAGATGAATTAACAGAACACAGAGCAGTTTCTCAGAAAGCTTCTTTCCAGTTTTGAGCGGAAGATATTTCCTTTTCACCATAGCCCTCTATGGGCTTCCAAATATCCTTTGCCAATTCCACAAGAACAGCCTTAGCGAAAGTCTTCTTGAAGGGAAAGATGTAACTCTGTGAGATGAATTAACAGAACACAGAGCAGTTTCTCAAGCTTCTTTCCAGTTTTGAGCGGAAGATATTTCCTTTTCACCATAGCCCTCTATGGGCTTCCAAATATCCTTTGCCAATTCCACAAGAACAGCCTTAGCGAAAGGCTTCTTGAAGGGAAGATGTAACTCTGTGAGATGAATTAACAGACACAGAGCAGTTTCTCAGAAAGCTTCTTTCCAGTTTTGAGCGGAAGATATTTCCTTTTCACCATAGCCCTCTTTGGGCTTCCAAATATCCTTTGCCAATTCCACAAGAACAGCCTTAGCGAAAGGCTTCTTGAAGGAAAGATGTAACTCTTTGAGATGAATTAACAGAACACAGAGCAGTTTCTCAGAAAGCTTCTTTCCAGTTTTGAGCGGAAGATATTTCCTTTTCACCATAGCCTCTAGTGGGCTTCCAAATATCCTTTGCCAATTCCACAAGAACAGCCTTAGCGAAGGCTTCTTGAAGGAAAGATGTAACTCTGTGAGATGAATTAACAGAACACAGAGCAGTTTCTCAAGCTTCTTTCCAGTTTTGAGCGGAAGATATTTCCTTTTCACCATAGCCCTCTATGGGCTTCCAAATATCCTTTGCCAATTCCACAAGAACAGCCTAGCGAAAGGCTTCTTGAAGGAAAGATGTAACTCTGTGAGATGAATTAACAGAACACAGAGCAGTTTCTCAAGCTTCTTTCCAGTTTTGAGCGGAAGATATTTCCTTTTCACCATAGCCCTCTATGGGCTTCCAAATATCCTTTGCCAATTCCACAAGAACAGCCTTAGCGAAAACTTCTTGAAGGGAAAGATGTAACTCTGTGAGATGAATTAACAGAACACAGAGCAGTTTCTCAGAAAGCTTCTTTCCAGTTTTGAGCGGAAGATATTTCCTTTTTCACCATAGCCCTCTAGGGCTTAAATATCCTTTGCCAATTCCACAAGAACAGCCTTAGCGAAAGGCTTCTTGAAGGGAAAGATGTAACTCTGTGAGATGAATTAACAGAACACAGAGCAGTTTCTCAAGCTTCTTTCCAGTTTTGAGCGGAAGATATTTCCTTTTCACCATAGCCCTCTAGGCTTCCAAATATCCTTTGCCAATTCCACAAGAACAGCCTTAGCGAAAAGGCTTGTGAAGGAAAGATGTAACTCTGTGAGATGAATTAACAGAACACAGATCAGTTTCTCAAGCTTCTTTCCAGTTTTGAGCGGAAGATATTTCCTTTTCACCATAGCCCTCTATGGGCTTCCAAATATCCTTTGCCAATTCCACAAGAACAGCCTTAGCGAAAGGCTTCTTGAAGGAAAGATGTAACTCTGTGAGATGAATTACAGAACACAGAGCAGTTTCTCAGAAAGCTTCTTTCCAGTTTTGAGCGGAAGATATTTCCTTTTTCACCATAGCCCTCTATGGGCTTCCAAATATCCTTTGCCAATTCCATAAGAACAGCCTTAGCGAAGGCTTCTTGAAGGAAAGATGTAACTCTGTGAGATGAATTAACAGAACACAGAGCAGTTTCTCAGAAAGCTTCTTTCCAGTTTTGAGCGGAAGATATTTCCTTTTTCACCATAGCCCTCTATGGGCTTCCAAATATCCCTTTGCCAATTCCACAAGAACAGCCTAGCGAAGGCTTCTTGAAGGAAAGATGTAACTCTGTGAGATGAATTAACAGAACACAGAGCAGTTTCTCAAGCTTCTTCCAGTTTTGAGCGGAAGATATTTCCTTTTTCACCATAGCCCTCTATGGGCTTCCAAATATCCTTTTTCAATTCCACAAGAACAGCCTTAGCGAAGGCTTCTTGAAGGGAAAGAGGTAACTCTGTGAGATGAATTAACAGAACGCAGAGCAGTTTCTCAGAAAGCTTCTTTCCAGTTTTGAGGGAAGATCCTTTTCACCATAGCCCTCTATGGGCTTCCAAATATCCTTTGCCAATTCCACAAGAACAGCCTTAGAGAAAGGCTTCTTGAAGGAAAGATGTAACTCTGTGAGATGAATTAACAGAACACAGAGCAGTTTCTCTAAGCTTCTTTCCAGTTTTGAGCGGAAGATATTTCCTTTTCACCATAAACCTCTAGGGATTCCAAATATCCTTTGCCTAATTCACAAGAACAGCCTTAGAGAAAACTTCTTGAAGGGAAAGAGGTAACTCTGGGAGATGAATTAACAGAACACAGAGCAGTTTCTCAAGCTTCTTTCCAGTTTTGAGCGGAAATATTTCCTTTTCACCATAGCCCTCTATGGGCTTCCGATATCCTTGCCAATTCCACAAGAACAGCCTTGGCGAAAGGCTTCTTGAAGGAAGAGATGTAACTCTGTGAGATGAATTAACAGAACACAGCAGTTTCTCAGAAAGCTTCCTTTCCAGTTTTGAGCGGAAGGTATTTCCTTTTTCACCATAGCCCTCTATGGGCTTCCAAATATCCTTTGCCAATTCCACAGAACAGCCTTGGCGAAGGCTTCTTGAAGGGAAAGATGTAACTCTGTTAGATGAATTAACAGAACACAGAGCAGTTTCTCAGAGGCTTCTTTCCAGTTTTGAGCGGAAGATATTTCCTTTTCACCATAACCCTCTATGGGCTTCAAATATCCTTTGCCAATTCCACAAGAACAGACTTAGAGAAAGGCTTCTTGAAGGGAAAGATGTAACTCTGGAGATGAATTAACAGAACACAGAGCAGTTTCTCAGAAAGCTTCTTTCCAATTTTGAAAGGAAGATATTTCCTTTTCACCGTAGCCCTCTATGGGATTCCAAATATGCCTTTGCCAATTCACAAGAACAGCCTTAGAGAAAGGCTTCTTGAAGGAAAGATGTAACTCTGTGATATGAATTAACAGAACACAGAGCAGTTTCTCAGAAAGCTTCTTTCCAGTTTTGAAGCGGAAGATATTTCCTTTTTCACCATAGACCTCTATGGGCTTCCAAATATCCTTTGCCAATTCCACAAGAACAGCCTTAGCGAAAGTCTTCTTGAAGGAAAGATGTAACTCTGTGAGATGAATTAACAGAACACAGAGCAGTTTATCAGAAAGCTTCTTTCCAGTTTTGAAGGAAGATATTTCCTTTTCACCATAGACCTCTATGGGCTTCCAAATATCCTTTGCCAATTCCACAAGAACAGCCTTAGCGAAAGTCTTCTTGAAGGAAAGATGTAACTCTGTGAGATGAATTAACAGAACACAGAGCAGTTTATCAAGCTTCTTTCCAGTTTTGAACGGAAGATATTTCCTTTTCACCATAGCCCTCATGGGCTTCCAAATATCCTTTGGCAATTCCACAAGAACAGCCTTAGCGAAAACTGTGAAGGGAAGATGTAACTCTGTGAGATGAATTAACAGAACGCAGAGCAACTTCTCAGAAAGCTTCTTTCCAGTTTTGAGCGGAAGATATTTCCTTTTCACCATAGCCCTCTTTGGGCTTCCAAATATCCCTTTGCCAATTCACAAGAACAGCCTTAGCGAAAGTCTTCTTGAAGGAAAGATGTAACTCTTTGAGATGAATTAACAGGACACAGAGCAGTTTCTCAGAAAGCTTTTTCCAGTTTTGAACGGAAGATATTTCCTTTTCACCATAGCCCTCTATGGGCTTCCAAATATCCTTTGCCAATTCCACAAGAAGAGCCTTAGCGAAAGGCTTCTTGAAGGAAAGATGTAACTCTCGGGAGATGAATTAACAGAACACAGAGTTTCTCAAGCTTCTTTCCAATTTGAACGGAAGATATTTCTTTTTCACCATAGCCCTCTATGGGCTTCCAAATATCCTTTGCCAGTTCCACAAGAACAGCCTTAGCGAAGGCTTCTTGAAGGGAAAGATGTAACTCGGTGAGATGAATTAACAGAACACAGAGCAGTTTCTCAGAAAGCTTCTTTCCAGTTTTGAGCGGAAGATATTTCCTTTTCACCATAGCCCTCTATGCTTCCAAATATCCTTTGCCAATTCCACAAGAACAGCCTTAGCGAAAGGCTTCTTGAAGGGAAAGATGTAAGTCTGTGAGATGAATTAACAGCACAGAGCAGTTTCTCAGAAAGCTTCTTTCCAGTTTTGAGCGGAAGATATTTCCTTTTTCACCGTAGCCCTCTTTGGGCTTCCAAATATCCTTTGCCAATTCCACAAGAACAGCTTTTAGCGAAAAGGCTGTGAAGGGAAAGATGTAACTCTTTGAGATGAATTAACAGAACACAGAGCAGTTTCTCAAGCTTCTTTCCAGTTTTGAGCGGAAGTTATTTCCTTTTCACCATAGCCCTCTAGGGGCTTCCAAATATCAATTTGCCAATTCCACAAGAACAGCCTTAGCGAAAGTCTTCTTGAAGGAAACATGTAAGTCTGTGAGATGAATTAACAGAACACAGAGCAGTTTCTCAGAAAGCTTCTTTCCAGTTTTGAGCGGAAGATATTTCCTTTTCACCATAGCCCTCTAAGGGCTTCCAAATATCCTTTGCCAATTCCACAAGAACAGCCTCAGCGAAGGCTTCTTGAAGGAAAGATATAACTCCGGAGATGAATTATCTCAACACAGAGCAGTTTCTCAGAAAGCTTCTTTCCAGTTTTGAGCGGAAGATATTTCCTTTTCACCATAGCCCTCTATGGGCTTCCAAATATCCTTTGCCAGTTCCACAAGAACAGCCTTAGCGAAGGCTTCTTGAGCGGAAAGATATAACTCCGGAGATGAATTATCTCAACACAGAGCAGTTTCTCAGAAAGCTTCTTTCCAGTTTTGAGCGGAAGATATTTCCTTTTTCACCATAGCCCTCTATGGGCTCCCAAATATCCTTTGCCAGTTCCACAAGAACAGCCTTAGCGAAGGCTTCTTGAAGGGAAAGATGTAAGTCTGTGAGATGAATTAACAGATCACAGAGCAGTTTCTCAGAAAGCTTCTTTCCAGTTTTGAGCGGAAGATATTTCCTTTTCACCATAGCCCTCTAGGGGCTTAAAAATATCCTTTGCCAATTGCACAAGAACAGCCTTAGCGAAGGCTTCTTGAAGGGAAAGATGTAACTCTGTGAGATGAATTAACAGAACACAGAGCAGTTTCTCAGAAAGCTTCGTTCCAGTTTTGAGCGGAAGATATTTCCTTTTTCACCATAGCCTCTATGGGCTTCCAAATATCCTTGCCAATTCCACAAGAACAGCCTTAGCGAAAGGCTTCTTGAAGGAAAGATGTAACTCTGTGAGATAAATTAACTGAACATAGATCAGTTTCTCAGAAAGCTTCTTTCCTGTTTTTAACGGAAGATATTTCCTTTTCACCATAGCCCTCTATGGGCTTCCAAATATCCTTTCCCAATTCCACAAGAACAGCCTTTGCGAAAGGCTTCTTGAAGGGAAAGATGTAAGTCTGTGAGATGAATTAACAGATCACAGAGCAGTTTCTCAGAAAGCTTCTTTCCAGTTTTGAACGGAAGATATTTCCTTTTTCACCATAGCCCTCTAGGGGCTTAAAAATATCCCTTTGCCAATTCCACAAGAACAGCCTTAGCGAAAGGCTTCTTGAAGGGAAAGATGTAACTCTGTGAGATGAATTAACAGAACACAGAGCAGTTTCTCAGAAAGCTTCGTTCCAGTTTTGAACGGAAGATATTTCCTTTTTCACCATAGCCCTCTATGGGCTTCCAAATATCCCTTTGCCAATTCCACAAGAACAGCCTTAGCGAAAGGCTTCTTGAAGGGAAAGATGTTACTCTGTGAGATAAATTAACTGAACATAGATCAGTTTCTCAGAAAGCTTCTTTCCTGTTTTAAACGGAAGATATTTCCTTTTTCACCATAGCCCTCTATGGGCTTCCAAATATCCCTTTCCCAATTCCACAAGAACAGCCTTTGCGAAAGGCTTCGTGAAGGGAAAGATGTAACTCTATGAGATGAATTAAGAGAACGCAGAGCAGTTTCTCAGAAAGCTGCTTTCCAGTTTTGAACGGAAGATATTTCCTTTTTCACCATAGCCCTCTATGGGCTTCCAAATATCCCTTTGCCAATTCCATAAGAAGAGCCTTAGCGAAAGGCTTCTTAAAGGGAAAGATGTAACTCTGTGACATGAATTAACAGAACAAAGAGCAGTTTCTCAGAAAGCTTCTTTCCATTTTTGAACGGAAGATATTTCCTTTTTCACCATAGCCCTCTATGGGCTTCCAAATATCCCTTTGCCAATTCCACAAGAACAGCCCTAGCGAAAGGCTTCTTGAAGGGAAAGATGTAACTCTGGGAGATGAATTAACAGAACACAGAGCAGTTTCTCAGAAAGCTTCTTCCCAGTTTTGAACGGAAGATATTTCCTTTTTCACCATAGCCCTCTATGGGCTTCCAAATATCCCATTTTCAATTCCACAAGAACAGCCTTAGCGAAAGGCTTCTTGAAGGGGACGATGTAACTCTGTGAGATGAATTAACAGAACGCAGAGCAACTTCTCAGAAAGCTTCTTTCCAGTTTTGAACGGAAGATATTTCCTTTTTCACCATAGCCCTCTATGGGCTTCCAAATATCCCTTTGCCAATTCCACAACAACAGCCTTAGCGAAAGGCTTCTTGAAGGGAAAGATGTAACTCTGTGAGATGAATTAACAGAACACAGAGCAGTTTCTCAGAAAGTTTCTTTCTAGTTTTGAACGGAAGATATTTCCTTTTTCACCATAGCCCTCTATGGGCTTCCAAATATCCCTTTGCCAATTCCACAAGAAGAGCCTTAGCGAAAGGCTTCTTGAAGGGAAAGATGTAACTCCGGGAGATGAATTAACACAACACAGAGAAGTTTCTCAGAAAGCTTCTTTCCAATTTGAACGGAAGATATATCCTTTTTCACCATAGCCCTCTATGGGCTTCCAAATATCCCTTTGCCAGTTCCACAAGAACAGCCTTAGCGAAAGTCTTCTTGAAGGGAAAGATGTAACTCCGTGAGATGAATTAATAGAACACAGAGCAGTTTCTCAGAAAGCTTCTTTCCAGTTTTGAACGGAAGATATTTCCTTTTTCACCATAGCCCTCTATGGGCTTCCAAATATCCCTTTGCCAATTCCACAAGAACAGCCTTAGCGAAAGGCTTCTTGAAGGGAAAGATGTAACTCTGTGAGATGAATTAACAGAACACAGAGCAGTTTCTCAAGCTTCTTTCCAGTTTTGAGCGGAAGATATTTCCTTTTTCACCATAGCCCTCTATGGGCTTCCAAATATCCCTTTGCCAATTCCACAAGAACAGCCTTAGCGAAAGGCTTCTTGAAGGGAGATGTAACTCTGTGAGATGAATTAACCGAACGCAGAGCAACTTCTCAAGCTTCTTTCCAGTTTTGAGCGGAAGATATTTCCTTTTTCACCATAGCCCTCTATGGGCTTCCAAATATCCTTTGCCAATTCCACAAGAACAGCCTTAGCGAAAGGCTTCTTGAAGGAAAGATGTAACTCTTTGAGATGAATTAACAGAACACAGAGCAGTTTCTCAGAAAGCTTCTTTCCAGTTTTGAACGGAAGATATTTCCTTTTTCACCTTAGCCCTCTATGGGCTTCCAAATATCCCTTTGCCAATTCCACAAGAACAGCCTTAGCGAAAGGCTTCTTGAAGGGAAAGATGTAACTCCGGGAGATGAATTAACACAACACAGAGCAGTTTCTCAGAAAGCTTCTTTCCAGTTTTGAACGGAAGATATTTCCTTTTTCACCATAGCCCTCTATGGGCTTCCAAATATCCCTTTGCCAATTCCACAAGAACAGCCTTAGCGAAAGGCTTCTTGAAGGGAAAGATGTCACTCTGTGAGATGAATTAAGAGAACGCAGAGCAGTTTCTCAGAAAGCTTCTTTCCAGTTTTGAATGGAAGATATTTCCTTGTTCACCATAGACCTCTACGGGCTTCCAAATATCCTTTGCCAATTGCACAAGAAGAGCCTTAGCGAAAAGGCTGTGAAGGAAAGATGTAACTCTGTGAGATGAATTAAGAGAACACAGAGCAGTTTCTCAGAAAGCTTCTTTCCATTTTTGAGCGGAAGATATTTCCTTTTTCACCATAGCCCTCTATGGGCTTCCAAATATCCTTTGCCAATTCCACAAGAACAGCCTAGCGAAGGCTTCTTGAAGGAAAGATGTAACTCTGTGAGATGAATTAACAGAACACAGAGCAGTTTCTCAGAAAGCTTCTTTCCAATTTTGAGCGGAAGATATTTCCTTTTTCCCCATAGCCCTCTAGGGCTTCCAAATATCCCTTTGCCAATTCCAGAAGAACAGCCTTAGCGAAAGGCTTCTTGAAGGAAAGATGTAACTCTGTGAGATGAATTAACAGAACACAGAGCAGTTTCTCAAGCTTCTTTCCAGTTTTGAGCGGAAGATATTTCCTTTTCACCATAGCCCTCTATGGGCTTCCAAATATCCCTTTGCCAATTCCACAAGAACAGCCTTAGCGAAAGGCTTCTTGAAGGGAAAGATGTAACTCTGTGAGATGAATTAACTGAACATAGACAGTTTCTCAGAAAGCTTCTTTCCTGTTTTGAGCGGAAGATATTTCCTTTTCACCATAGCCCCCTATGGGCTTCCAAATATCCCTTTGCTAGTTCCACAAGAACAGCCTTAGCGAAAACTTCTTGAAGGAAAGATGTAACTCTGTGAGATGAATGAACAGAACACAGAGCAGTTTCTCAGAAAGCTTCTTTCCAGTTTTGAGCGGAAGGTATTTCCTTTTCACCATAGCCCTCTATGGGCTTCAAATATCCTTTGCCAATTCCACAAGAACAGCCTTAGCGAAGGCTTCTTGAAGGGAAAGATGTAACTCTGTGAGATGAATTAACAGAACACAGAGCAGTTTCTCAGAAAGCTTCTTTCCAGTTTTGATCGGAAGATATTTCCTTTTCACCATAGCCCTCTTTGGGCTTCCAAATATCCTTTGCCAATTCCACAAGAACAGCCTTAGCGAAAAGGCTGTGAAGGAAAGATGTAACTCTGTTAGATGAATTAACAGAACACAGAGCAGTTTCTCAAGCTTCTTTCCAGTTTTGAACATAAGATATTTCCTTTTCACCATAGCCCTCTATGGGCTTCCAGATATCCTTTGACAATTCCACAAGAACAGCCTAGCGAAAGGCTTCTTGAAGGAAAGATGTAACTCTGTGAGATGAATTAACAGAACACAGAGCAGTTTCTCAGATAGCTTCTTTCCAGTTTTGAACGGAAGGTATTTCCTTTTCACCATAGCCCTCTATGGGCTTCCAAATATCCCTTTGCCAATTTCAGAAGAACAGCCTTAGCGAAAACTTCTTGAAGGAAAGATGTAACTCTGTGAGATGAATTAACAGAACACAGAGCAGTTTCTCAGAGAGATTCTTTCCAGTTTTGAGCGGAAGATATTTCCTTTTCACCATAACCCTCTGTGGGATTCCAAATATGCCTTTGCCAATTCCACAAGAACAGCCTTAGACAAAGGCTTCTTGAAGGGAAAGATGTAACTCTGTGAGATGAATTAACAGAACACAGAGCAGTTTCTCAGAAAGCTTCTTTCCAGTTTTGAACGGAAGATATTTCCTTTTCACCATAGCCCTCTATGGGCTTCCAAATATCCTTTGCCAATTCCACAAGAACAGCCTTAGCGAAAGGCTTCTTGAAGGAAAGATGTAACTCTGTGAGATGAATTAACAGAACACAGAGCAGTTTCTCAGAAAGCTTCTTTCCAGTTTTGATCGGAAGATATTTCCTTTTTCACCATAGCCCTCTATGGGCTTCCAAATATCCTTTGCCAATTGCACAAGAACAGCCTTAGCGAAAGGCTTCTTGAAGGGAAAGATGTAACTGTGAGATGAATTAACAGAACACAGAGCAGTTTCTCAGAAAGCTTCTTTCCAGTTTTGATCGGAAGATATTTCCTTTTCACCATAGCCCTCTATGGGCTTCCAAATATCCCTTTGCCAATTCCACAAGAACAGCCTCAGCGAAGGCTTCCTGAAGGGAAAGATGTAACTCTGTGAGATGAATTAACAGAACACAGAGCAGTTTCTCAAGCTTTTTCCAGTTTTGAGCGGAAGATATTTCCTTTTTCACCATAGCCCTCTAAGGGCTTCCAAATATCCTTTGCCAATTCCACAAGAACAGCCTTAGCGAAGGCTTCTTGAAGGAAAGATGTAACTCCGGAGATGAATTAACAGAAGACAGAGCAGTTTCTCAAGCTTCTTTCCAGTTTTGAATGGAAGATATTTCCTTTTTCACCTTAGCCCTCTATGGGCTTCCAAATATCCCTTTCCCAATTCCACAATAACAGACTTAGCGAAAGTCTTCTTGAAGGGAAAGATGTAACTCTGTGAGATGAATTAACAGAACACAGAGCAGTTTCTCAGAAAGCTTCTTTCCAGTTTTGAACGGAAGATATTTCCTTTTTCACCATAGCCCTCTATGGGCTTCCAAATATCCCTTTGCAAATTCCACAAGAACAGCCTTAGCGAAAGGCTTCTTGAAGGGAAAGATGTAACTCCGGGAGATGAATTAACAGAACACAGAGCATTTCTCAGAAAGCCTCTTTCCAGTTTTGAACATAAGATATTTCCTTTTTCTCCGTAGTCCTCTATGGGCTTCCTAATATCCCTTTAGTAATTCCACAAGAACAGCCTTAGCGAAAGGCTTCTTGAAGGGAAAGATGTAACTCTGTGAGATGAATTAACAGAACACAGAGCAGTTTCTAAGAAAGCTTCTTTCCAGTTTTGAATGGAAGATATTTCCTTTTTCACCATAGCCCTATACGGGCTTCCAAATATCCCTTTGCCAGTTCCACAAGAACAGCCTTAGCGAAAGTCTTCTTGAAGGGAAAGATGTAACTCTGTGAGATGAATTAACAGAACACAGAGCAGTTTCTCAGAAAGCTTTTTTCCAGTTTTGAACGGAAGATAGTTCCTTTTTCACCATAGCCCCCTATGGGCTTCCAAATATCCCTTTGCCAATTCCACAAGAACAGCCTTAGCGAAAGGCTTCTTGAAGGGAAAGAGGTAACTCTGTGAGATGAATTAACGGAACACAGAGCAGTTTCTCAGAAAGCTTCTTTCCAGTTTTGAACGGAAGATATTTCCTTTTTCACCATAGCCCTCTATGGGCTTCCAAATATCCTTTGCCAATTCCACAAGAACAGCCTTAGCGAAAGGCTTCTTGAAGGGAAAGATGTAACTCTTTGAGATGAATTAACAGAACACAGAGCAGTTTCTCAGAAAGCTTCTTTCCAGTTTTGAACGGAAGATATTTCCTTTTTCACCATAGCCCTCTATGGGCTTCCAAATATCCCTTTGCCAATTCCACAAGAACAGCCTTAGCGAAAGGCTTCTTGAAGGGAAAGATGTAACTCTGTGAGATGAATTAACACAACACAGAGCAGTTTCTCAGAAAGCTTCTTTCCAGTTTTGAGCGGAAGATATTTCCTTTTTCACCATAGCCCTCTGGGCTTCCAAATATCCCTTTGCCAATTCCACAAGAACAGCCTTAGCGAAAGGCTTCTTGAAGGGAAAGATGTCACTCTGTGAGATGAATTAACAGAACACAGAGCAGTTTCTCAGAAAGCTTCTTTCCAGTTTTGAACGGAAGATATTTCCTTGTTCACCATAGACCTCTACGGGCTTCCAAATATCCCTTTGCCAATTGCACAAGAAGAGCCTTAGCGAAAGGCTTCTTGAAGGGAAAGATGTAACTCTGTGAGATGAATTAAGAGAACACAGAGCAGTTTCTCAGAAAGCTTCTTTCCATTTTTGAACGGAAGATATTTCCTTTTTCACCATAGCCCTCTATGGGCTTCCAAATATCCCTTTGCCAATTCCACAAGAACAGCCTTAGCGAAAGGCTTCTTGAAGGGAAAGATGTAACTCTGTGAGATGAATTAACAGAACACAGAGCAGTTTCTCAAGCTTCTTTCCAATTTTGAGCGGAAGATATTTCCTTTTTCACCATAGCCCTCTATGGGCTTCCAAATATCCCTTTGCCAATTCCAGAAGAACAGCCTTAGCGAAAGGCTTCTTGAAGGAAAGATGTAACTCTGTGAGATGAATTAACAGAACACAGAGCAGTTTCTCAAGCTTCTTTCCAGTTTTGAGCGGAAGATATTTCCTTTTTCACCATAGCCCTCTATGGGCTTCCAAATATCCTTGCCAATTCCACAAGAACAGCCTTAGCGAAGGCTTCTTGAAGGAAAGATGTAACTCTGTGAGATGAATTAACTGAACATAGACAGTTTCTCAGAAAGCTTCTTTCCTGTTTTGAACGGAAGATATTTCCTTTTTCACCATAGCCCCCTATGGGCTTCCAAATATCCCTTTGCTAGTTCCACAAGAACAGCCTTAGCGAAAGGCTTCTTGAAAGGAAAGATGTAACTCTGTGAGATGAATTAACAGAACACAGAGCAGTTTCTCAGAAAGCTTCTTTCCAGTTTTGAGCGGAAGGTATTTCCTTTTTCACCATAGCCTCTATGGGCTTCCAAATATCCCTTTGCCAATTCCACAAGAACAGCCTTAGCGAAAGGCTTCTTGAAGGGAAAGATGTAACTCTGTGAGATGAATTAACAGAACACAGAGCAGTTTCTCAGAAAGCTTCTTTCCAGTTTTGATCGGAAGATATTTCCTTTTTCACCATAGCCCTCTATGGGCTTCCAAATATCCCTTTGCCAATTCCACAAGAACAGCCTTAGCGAAAGGCTTCTTGAAGGGAAAGATGTAACTCTGTGAGATGAATTAACAGAACACAGAGCAGTTTCTCAGAAAGCTTCTTTCCAGTTTTGAACATAAGATATTTCCTTTTTCACCATAGCCCTCTATGGGCTTCCAGATATCCCTTTGCCAATTCCACAAGAACAGCCTTAGCGAAAGGCTTCTTGAAGGGAAAGATGTAACTCTGTGAGATGAATTAACAGAACACAGAGCAGTTTCTCAGATAGCTTCTTTCCAGTTTTGAACGGAAGGTATTTCCTTTTTCACCATAGCCCTCTATGGGCTTCCAAATATCCCTTTGCCAATTCCAGAAGAACAGCCTTAGCGAAAGGCTTCTTGAAGGGAAAGATGTAACTCTGTGAGATGAATTAACAGAACACAGAGCAGTTTCTCAGAGAGATTCTTTCCAGTTTTGAGCGGAAGATATTTCCTTTTTCACCATAACCCTCTGTGGGATTCCAAATATGCCTTTGCCAATTCCACAAGAACAGCCTTAGAGAAAGGCTTCTTGAAGGGAAAGATGTAACCTGTGAGATGAATTAACAGAACACAGAGCAGCTTCTCAGAAAGCTTCTTTCCAGTTTTGAACGGAAGATATTTCCTTTTTCACCATAGCCCTCTATGGGCTTCCAAATATCCCTTTGCCAATTCCACAAGAACAGCCTTAGCGAAAGGCTTCTTGAAGGGAAAGATGTAACTCGGGAGATGAATTAACAGAACACAGAGCAGTTTCTCAGAAAGCTTCTTTCCAGTTTTGAACGGAAGATATTTCCTTTTTCACCATAGCCCTCTATGGGCTTCCAAATATCCCTTTGCCAATTCCACAAGAACAGCCTTAGCGAAAGGCTTCTTGAAGGGAAAGATGTAACTCTGTGAGATGAATTAACAGAACACAGAGCAGTTTCTCAGAAAGCTTCTTTCCAGTTTTGAACGGAAGATATTTTTCTCCATAGCCCCTATGGGCTTCCAAATATCCCTTTGCAATTCCATAAGAACAGCCTTAGCGAAAGGCTTCCTGAAGGAAAGATGTAACTCTGTGAGATGAATTAACAGAACACAGAGCAGTTTCTCAGAAAGCTTCTTTCCAGTTTTGATCGAAGATATTTTTTTTCACCATAGCCCTCTATGGGCTTCCAAATATCCCTTTGCTAATTCCACAAGAACAGCCTTAGCGAAAGGCTTTTGAAGGGAAAGATGTAACTCTGTGAGATGAATTAACAGAACACAGAGCAGTTTCTCAGAAAGCTTTTCCAGTTTTGAACGGAAGATATTTCCTTTTTCACCATAGACCTCTATGGGCTTCCAAATATCCCTTTGCAATTCCACAAGAACAGCCTTAGCGAAAGGCTTCTTGAAGGAAAGATGTAACTCTGTGAGATGAATTAACAGAACACAGAGCAGTTTCTCAGATAGCTTCTTTCCAGTTTTGAACGGAAGGTATTTCCTTTTTCACCATAGCCTCTATGGGCTTCAAATATCCTTGCCAATTCCAGAAGAACAGCCTTAGCGAAAGGCTTCTTGAAGGGAAAGATGTAACTCTGTGAGATGAATTAACAGAACACAGAGCAGTTTCTCAGAGAGATTCTTTCCAGTTTTGAGGGAAGATATTTCCTTTTTCACCATAACCCTCTGTGGGATTCCAAATATGCCTTTGCTAATTCCACAAGAACAGCCTTAGAGAAAGGCTTTTGAAGGGAAAGATGTAACCTGTGAGATGAATTAACAGACACAGAGCAGTTTCTCAGAAAGCTTCTTTCCAGTTTTGAACGGAAGATATTTCCTTTTTCACCATAGCCCTCTATGGGCTTCCAAATATCCCTTTGCCAATTCCACAAGAACAGCCTTAGCGAAAGGCTTCTTGAAGGAAAGATGTAACTCAGAGATGAATTAACAGAACACAGAGCAGTTTCTAAGAAAGCTTCTTTCCAGTTTTGATCGGAAGATATTTCCTTTTTTACCATAGCCCTCTATGGGCTTCCAAATATCCCTTTGCCAATTCCACAAGAACAGCCTTAGCGAAAGGCTTCTTGAAGGGAAAGATGTAACTCTGTGAGATGAATTAACAGAACACAGAGCAGTTTCTCAGAAAGCTTCTTTCCAGTTTTGATCGGAAGATATTTCCTTTTTCACCATAGCCCTCTATGGGCTTCCAAATATCCCTTTGCCAATTCCACAAGAACAGCCTCAGCGAAAGGCTTCCTGAAGGGAAAGATGTAACTCTGTGAGATGAATTAACAGAACACAGAGCAGTTTCTCAGAAAGCTTCTTTCCAGTTTTGAACGGAAGATATTTCCTTTTTCACCATAGCCCTCTATGGGCTTCCAAATATCCATTTGCCAATTCCACAAGAACAGCCTTAGCGAAAGGCTTCTTGAAGGGAAAGATGTAACTCCGGGAGATGAATTAACAGAAGACAGAGCAGTTTCTCAGAAAGCTTCTTTCCAGTTTTGAATGGAAGATATTTCCTTTTTCACCTTAGCCCTCTATGGGCTTCCAAATATCCCTTTGCCAATTCCACAAGAACAGCCTTAGCGAAAGTCTTCTTGAAGGGAAAGATGTAACTCTGTGAGATGAATTAACAGAACACAGAGCAGTTTCTCAGAAAGCTTCTTTCCAGTTTTGAACGGAAGATATTTCCTTTTTCACCATAGCCCTCTATGGGCTTCCAAATATCCTTTGCCAATTCCACAAGAACAGCCTTAGCGAAGGCTTCTTGAAGGAAAGATGTAACTCCGGAGATGAATTAACAGAACACAGAGCATTTCTCAGAAAGCTTCTTTCCAGTTTTGAACATAAGATATTTCCTTTTTCTCCATAGCCCTCTATGGGCTTCCAAATATCCTTTAGTAATTCCACAAGAACAGCCTTAGCGAAAGGCTTCTTGAAGGGAAAGATGTAACTCTGGAGATGAATTAACAGAACACAGAGCAGTTTCTAAAGCTTCTTTCCAGTTTTGAATGGAAGATATTTCCTTTTTCACCATAGCCCTATGGGCTTCCAAATATCCTTTGCCAGTTCCACAAGAACAGCCTTAGCGAAAGTCTTCTTGAAGGGAAAGATGTAACTCTGTGAGATGAATTAACAGAACACAGAGCAGTTTCTCAGAAAGCTTTTTCCAGTTTTGAGCGGAAGATAGTTCCTTTTTCACCATAGCCCTATGGGCTTCCAAATATCCTTTGCCAATTCCACAAGAACAGCCTTAGCGAAGGCTTCTTGAAGGAAAGAGGTAACTCTGTGAGATGAATTAACAGAACACAGAGCAGTTTCTCAAGCTTCTTTCCAGTTTTGAGCGGAAGATATTTCCTTTTTCACCATAGCCCTCTATGGGCTTCCAAATATCCTTTGCCAGTTCCACAAGAACAGCCTTAGCGAAAGGCTTCTTGAAGGGAAAGATGTAACTCTGTGAGATGAATTAACAGAACACAGAGCAGTTTCTCAGAAAGCTTCTTTCCAGTTTTGAGCGGAAGATATTTCCTTTTTCACCATAGCCCTCTATGGGCTTCCAAATATCCTTTGCCAATTCCACAAGAACAGCCTTAGCGAAAGGCTTCTTGAAGGAAAGATGTAACTCTGTGAGATGAATTAACAGAACACAGAGCAGCTTCTCAGAAAGCTTCTTTCCAGTTTTGAAGCGGAAGATATTTCCTTTTTCACCATAGCCCTCTATGGGCTTCCAAATATCCCTTTGCCAATTCCACAAGAACAGCCTTAGCGAAAGGCTTCTTGAAGGAAAGATGTAACTCTGTGAGATGAATTAACAGAACACAGAGCAGTTTCTCAGAAAGCTTCTTTCCAGTTTTGAAGCGGAAGATATTTCCTTTTTCACCATAGCCCTCTATGGGCTTCCAAATATCCTTTGCCAATTCCACAAGAACAGCCTTAGCGAAAGGCTTCTTGAAGGAAAGATGTAACTCTGTGAGATGAATTAACAGAACACAGAGCAGCTTCTCAGAAAGCTTCTTTCCAGTTTTGAGCGGAAGATATTTCCTTTTTCACCATAGCCCTCTGTGGGCTTCCAAATATCCTTTGCCAATTCCACAAGAACAGCCTTAGCGAAAAGGCTGTGAAGGAAAGATGTAACTCTGTGAGATGAATTAACAGAACACAGAGCAGCTTCTCAGAAAGCTTCTTTCCAGTTTTGAGCGGAAGATATTTCCTTTTTCACCATAGCCCTCTATGGGCTTCCAAATATCCTTTGCCAATTCCACAAGAACAGCCTTAGCGAAAGGCTTCTTGAAGGAAAGATGTAACTCTGTGAGATGAATTAACAGAACACAGAGCAGTTTCTCAGAAAGCTTCTTTCCAGTTTTGAGCGGAAGATATTTCCTTTTTCACCATAGCCCTCTATGGGCTTCAAATATCCTTGCCAATTCCACAAGAACAGCCTTAGAAAGGCTTCTTGAAGGGAAAGATGTAACTCTGTGAGATGAATTAACAGAACACAGAGCAGCTTCTCAGAAAGCTTCTTTCCAGTTTTGAGCGGAAGATATTTCCTTTTTCACCATAGCCCTCTGTGGGCTTCCAAATATCCTTTGCCAATTCCACAAGAACAGCCTTAGCGAAAAGGCTGTGAAGGAAAGATGTAACTCTGTGAGATGAATTAACAGAACACAGAGCAGTTTCTCAAGCTTCTTTCCAGTTTTGAGCGGAAGATATTTCCTTTTTCACCATAGCCCTCTATGGGCTTCCAAATATCCCTTTGCCAGTTCCACAAGAACAGCCTTAGCGAAGGCTTCTTGAAGGAAAGATGTAACTCTGTGAGATGAATTAACAGAACACAGAGCAGTTTCTCAGAAAGCTTCTTTCCAGTTTTGAGCGGAAGATATTTCCTTTTCACCATAGCCCTCTATGGGCTTCCAAATATCCTTTGCCAATTCCACAAGAACAGCCTTAGCGAAGGCTTCTTGAAGGAAAGATGTAACTCTGTTAGATGAATTAACAGAACAAAGAGCAGTTTCTCAGAAAGCTTCTTTCCAGTTTTGAGCGGAAGGTATTTCCTTTTCACCATAGCCTCTATGGGCTTCCAAATATCCCTTTGCCAATTCCACAAGAACAGCCTTAGAGAAAGGCTTCTTGAAGGGAAAGATGTAACTCTGTGAGATGAATTAACAGAACACAGAGCAGTTTCTCAGAAAGCTTCTTTCCAGTTTTGAGCGGAAGATATTTCCTTTTTCACCATAAACCTCTAGGGGATTCCAAATATGCCTTTGCTAATTCCACAAGAACAGCCTTAGAGAAAGGCTTCTTGAAGGGAAAGAGGTAACTCTGGGAGATGAATTAACAGAACACAGAGCAGTTTCTCAGAAAGCTTCTTTCCAGTTTTGAACGGAAGATATTTCCTTTTTCACCGTAGCCCTCTATGGGCTTCCAAATATCCCTTTGCCAATTCCACAAGAACAGCCTTAGCGAAAGGCTTCTTGAATGGAAACATGTAACTCTGTGAGATGAATTAACAGAACACAGAGCAGTTTCTCAGAAAGCTTCTTTCCAGTTTTGATCGGAAGATATTTCCTTTTTCACCATAGCCCTCTATGGGCTTCCAAATATCCCTTTGCCAATTCCACAAGAACAGCGTTAGCGAAAGGCTTCTTGAAGGGAAAGATGTAACTCTGTGAGATGAATTAACAGAACACAGAGCAGTTTCTCAGAAAGCTTCTTTCCAGTTTTGAACGGAAGATATTTCCTTTTCACCATAGCCTCTATGGGCTTCCAAATATCCCTTTGCCAATTCCACAACAATAGCCTTAGCGAAAGGCTTCTTGAAGGGAAAGATGTAACTCTGTGAGATGAATTAACAGAACACAGAGCAGTTTATCGGAAAGCTTCTTTCCAGTTTTGAACGGAAGATATTTCCTTTTTCACCGTAGACCTCTATGGGCTTCCAAATAACCCTTTGTCAATCCACAAGAACAGCCTTAGCGAAATGCTTCTTGAAGGGAAAGATGTAACTCTGGGAGATGAATTAACAGAACACAGAGCAGTTTCTCAGAAAGCTTCTTCCCAGTTTTGAACGGAAGATATTTCCTTTTTCACCATAGCCCTCTATGGGCTTCCAAATATCCCTTTGTCAATTCCACAAGAACAGCCTTAGCGAAAGGCTTCTTGAAGGGAAAGATGTAACTCTGTGAGATGAATTAACAGAACACAGAGCAGTTTCTCAGAAAGCTTCTTTCCAGTTTTGAACGGAAGATATTTCCTTTTCACCATAGCCCTATGGGCTTCCAAATATCCCTTTGCCAATTCCACAACAATAGCCTTAGCGAAAGGCTTCTTGAAGGGAAAGATGTAACTCTGTGAGATGAATTAACAGAACACAGAGCAGTTTCTCAGAAAGTTTCTTTCCAGTTTTGAACGAAGATATTTCCTTTTTCACCATAGCCCTCTATGGGCTTCCAAATATCCTTTGCTAATTCCACAAGAAGAGCCTTAGCGAAAGGCTTGAAGGGAAATATGTAACTCCGGAGATGAATTAACACAACACAGAGCAGTTTCTCAGAAAGCTTCTTTCCAGTTTTGAACGGAAGATATTTCCTTTTCACCATAGCCCTCTATGGGCTTCCAAATATCCTTTGCCAGTTCCACAAGAACAGCCTTAGCGAAAGTCTTCTTGAAGGAAAGATGTAACTCTGTGAGATGAATTAACAGAACACAGAGCAGTTTCTCAGAAAGCTTCTTTCCAGTTTTGAACGGAAGATATTTCCTTTTTCACCATAGCCCTCTATGGGCTTCCAAATATCCCTTTGCCAATTCCACAAGAACAGCCTTAGCGAAAGGCTTCTTGAAGGGAAAGATGTAACGCTGTGAGATGAATTAACAGAACACAGAGCAGTTTCTCAGAAAGCTTCTTTCCAGTTTTGAACGGAAGATATTTCCTTTTTCACCATAGCCCTCTATGGGCTTCCAAATATCCCTTTGCCAATTCCACAAGAACAGCCTTAGCGAAAGGCTTCTTGAAGGGAGAGATATAACTCTGTGAGATGAATTAACAGAACGCAGAGCAACTTCTCAGAAAGCTTCTTTCCAGTTTGGAACGAAGATATTTCCTTTTTCACCATAGCCCTCTATGGGCTTCCAAATATCCCTTTGCCAATTCCACAAGAACAGCCTTAGCGAAAGGCTTCTTGAAGGGAGAGATGTAACTCTGTGAGATGAATTAACAGAACACAGAGCAGTTTCTCAGAAAGCTTCTTTCTAGTTTTGAACGGAAGATATTTCCTTTTTCACCATAGCCCTCTATGGGCTTCCAAATATCCCTTTGCCAATTCCACAAGAACAGCCTTAGCGAAAGGCTTCTTGAAGGGAAAGATGTAACTCTGTGAGATGAATTAACAGAACACAGAGCAGTTTCTCAGAAAACTTCTTTCCAGTTTTGAACGGAAGATATTTCGTTTTTCACCATAGCCCTCTATGGGCTTCCAAATATCCCTTTGCCAATTCCACAAGAACAGCCTTAGCGAAAGGCTTCTTGAAGTGAAATATGTAACTCTGTGAGATGAATTAACAGAACACAGAGCAGTTTCTCAGAAAGTTTCCTTCCACTTTTGAACGGAAGATATTTCCTTTTTCACCATAGCCTTCTATGGGCTTCAAAATATCCCTTTGCCAATTCCACAAGAACAGCCTTAGCGAAAGGCTTCTTGAAGGGAAAGATGTAACTCTGTGAGATGAATTAACAGAACACAGAGCAGTTTCTCAGAAAGCTTCTTTCCAGTTTTGAACGGAAGATATTTCCTTTTTCACCATAGCCCTCTATGGGCTTCCAAATATCCCTTTGCCAATTCCACAAGAACAGCCTTAGCGAAAGGCTTCTTGAAAGGAAAGATGTAACTCTGTGAGATGAATTAACAGAACACAGAGCAGTTTCTCAGAAAGCTCCTTTCCAGTTTTGAAAGGAAGATATTTCCTTTTCACCATAGCCCTCTATGGGCTTCCAAATATCCCTTTGTCAATTCCACAAGAACAGCCTTAGCGAAAGGCTTCTTGAAGGGAAAGATGTAACTCCGGGAGGTGAATTAACAGAACACAGAGCAGTTTCTCAGAAAGCTTTTTTCCAGTTTTGAACGGAAGATATTTCCTTTTTCACCATAGCCCTCTATGGGCTTCCAAATATCAATTTGCCAATTCCACAAGAACAGCCTTAGCGAAAGGCTTCTTGAAGGGAAAGATGTAAGTCTGTGAGATGAATTAACAGCACACAGAGCAGTTTCTCAGAAAGCTTCTTTCCAGTTTTGAACGGAAGATATTTCCTTTTTCACCGTAGCCCTCTTTGGGCTTCCAAATATCCCTTTGCCAATTACACAAGAACAGCTTTAGCGAAAGGCTTCTTGAAGGGAAAGATGTAACTCTTTGAGATGAATTAACAGAACACAGAGCAGTTTCTCAGAAAGCTTCTTTCCAGTTTTGAACGGAAGATATTTCCTTTTTCACCATAGCCCTCTATGGGCTTCCAAATACCCCTTTGCCAATTCTACAAGAACAGCCTTAGAAAGGCTTCTTGAAGGAAAGATGTAACTCTGTGATATGAATTAACAGAACACAGAGCAGTTTCTCAGAAAGCTTCTTTCCAGTTTTGAACGGAAGATATTTCCTTTTTCACATAGCCCTCTATGGGCTTCCAAATATCCTTTGCCAATTCCACAAGAACAGCCTTAGCGAAAGGCTTCTTGAAGGAAAGATGTAACTCTGTGAGATGAATTAACAGAACACAGAGCAGTTTATCAGAAAGCTTCTTTCCAGTTTTGAGCGGAAGATATTTCCTTTTCACCATAGACCTCTATGGGCTTCCAAATATCCCTTTGTCAATTCCACAAGAACAGCCTTAGAAAGGCTTCTTGAAGGAAAGATGTAACTCTGTGATATGAATTAACAGAACACAGAGCAGTTTCTCAGAAAGCTTCTTTCCAGTTTTGAAGCGGAAGATATTTCCTTTTTCACATAGCCCTCTATGGGCTTCCAAATATCCTTTGCCAATTCCACAAGAACAGCCTTAGCGAAAGGCTTCTTGAAGGGAAAGATGTAACTCTGTGAGATGAATTAACAGAACACAGAGCAGTTTATCAGAAAGCTTCTTTCCAGTTTTGAACGGAAGATATTTCCTTTTTCACCATAGACCTCTATGGGCTTCCAAATATCCCTTTGTCAATTCCACAAGAACAGCCTTAGCGAAATGCTTCTTGAAGGGAAAGATGTAACTCTTTGAGATGAATTAACAGAACACAGAGCAGTTTCTCAGAAAGCTTCTTCCAGTTTTGAAGCGGAAGATATTTCCTTTTCACCATAGCCCTCTATGGGCTTCCAAATATCCCTTTGTCAATTCCACAAGAACAGCCTTAGCTAAAGGCTTCTTGAAGGGAAAGATGTAACTCTGTGAGATGAATTAACAGAACACAGAGCAGTTTCTCAGAAAGCTTCTTTCCAGTTTTGAACGGAAGATATTTCCTTTTTCACCTTAGCCCTCTATGGGCTTCCAAATATCCCTTTGCCAATTCCACAAGAACAGCCTTAGCGAAAGGCTTCTTGAAGGGAAAGATGTAACTCTGTGAGATGAATTAACAGAACACAGAGCAGTTTCTCAGAAAGCTTCTTTCCAGTTTTGAACGGAAGATATTTCCTTTTTCACCTTAGCCCTCTATGGGCTTCCAAATATCCCTTTACCAATTCCACAAGAACAGCCTTAGCGAGAGGCTTCTTGAAGGGAAAGATGTAACTCTGTGAGATGAATTAAAGGAACACAGATCACTTTCTCAGAAAGCTTCTTTCAAGTTTTTAGCGGAAGATATTTCCTTTTTCCCCATAGCCCTCTATGGGCTTCCAAATATCCCTTTGCCAATTCCACAAGAACAGCCTTAGCGAAAGGATTCTTGAAGGGAAAGATGTAACTCTGTGAGATGAATTAACAGAACACAGAGCAGTTTCTCAGAAAGCTTCTTACAGCTTTGAACGGAAGATATTTCCTTTTTCACCATAGCCCTCTATGGGCTTCCAAATATCCCTTTGCCAATTCCACAAGAACAGCCTTAGCGAAAGGCTTCTTGAAGGGAAAGATGTAACTCTGTGAGATGAATTAACAGAATGCAGAGCAACATCTCAGAAAGCTTCTTTCCAGTTTTGAGCGGAAGATATTTCCTTTTCACCATAGCCTCTATGGGCTTCCAAATATCCTTTGCCAATTCCACAAGAACAGCCTTAGCGAAAGGCTTCTTGAAGGAAAGATGTAACTCTGTGAGATGAATTAACAGAACACAGAGCAGTTTCTCAGAAAGCTTCTTACAGCTTTGAGCGGAAGATATTTCCTTTTCACCATAGCCCTCTATGGGCTTCCAAATATCCTTTGCCAATTCCACAAGAACAGCCTTAGCGAAGGCTTCTTGAAGGGAAAGATGTAACTCTGTGAGATGAATTAACAGAATGCAGAGCAACATCTCAGAAAGCTTCTTTCCAGTTTTGAGCGGAAGATATTTCCTTTTCACCATAGCCCTCTATGGGCTTCCAAATATCCCTTTGCCAATTCCACAAGAACAGCCTTAGCGAAGGCTTCTTGAAGGAAAGATGTAACTCTGTGAGATGAATTAACAGAACACAGAGCAGTTTCTCAGAAAGCTTCTTTCCAGTTTTGAACGGAAGATATTTCCTTTTCACCATAGCCCTCTATGGGCTTCCAAATATCCTTTGCCAATTCCACAAGAACAGCCTTAGCGAAAGGCTTCTTGAAGGGAAAGATGTAACTCCGGAGATGAATTAACACAACACAGAGCAGTTTCTCAAGCTTCTTTCCAGTTTTGAGCGGAAGATATTTCCTTTTCACCATAGCCCTCTATGGGCTTCCAAATATCCTTTGCCAGTTCCACAAGAACAGCCTTAGCGAAAGTCTTCTTGAAGGAAAGATGTAACTCTGTGAGATGAATTAACAGAACACAGAGCAGTTTCTCAGAAAGCTTCTTTCCAGTTTTGAGCGGAAGATATTTCCTTTTTCAACATAGCCCTCTATGGGCTTCCAAATATCCTTTGCCAATTCCACAAGAACAGCCTTAGCGAAAGGCTTCTTGAAGGAAAGATGTAACGCTGTGAGATGAATTAACAGAACACAGAGCAGTTTCTCAGAAAGCTTCTTTCCAGTTTTGAACGAAGATATTTCCTTTTCACCATAGCCCTCTATGGGCTTCCAAATATCCTTTGCCAATTCCACAAGAACAGCCTTAGCGAAAGGCTTCTTGAAGGAGAGATGTAACTCTGTGAGATGAATTAACAGAACACACAGCAGTTTCTCAGAAAGCTTCTTTCTAGTTTTGAACGGAAGATATTTCCTTTTCACCATAGCCCTCTATGGGCTTCCAAATATCCTTAGTCAATTCCACAAGAACAGCCTTAGCGAAAGGCTTCTTGAAGGAAAGATGTAACTCTGTGAGATGAATTAACAGAACACAGAGCAGTTTCTCAGAAAGCTTCTTTCCAGTTTTGAACGGAAGATATTTCCTTTTCACCATAGCCCTCTATGGGCTTCCAAATATCCTTTGCCAATTCCACAAGAACAGCCTTAGCGAAGGCTTCTTGAAGTGAAATATGTAACTCTGTGAGATGAATTAACAGAACACAGAGCAGTTTCTCAGAAAGCTTCCTTCCACTTTTGAACGGAAGATATTTCCTTTTTCACCATAGCCCTCTATGGGCTTCCAAATATCCCTTTGGCAATTCCACAAGAACAGCCTTAGCGAAAGGCTTCTTGAAGGGAAAGATGTAACTCTGTGAGATAAATTAACAGAACACAGAGCAGTTTCTCAGAAAGCTTCTTTCCAGTTTTGAACGGAAGATATTTCCTTTTCACTATATCCTCTATGGGCTTCCAAATATCCTTTGCCAATTCCACAAGAACAGCCTTAGCGATAGGCTTCTTGAAGGAAAGGTGTAACTCTGTGAGATGAATTAACAGAACACAGCAGTTTCTCAGAAAATTTCTTTCCAGCTTTGAAAAGAAGATATTTCCTTTTCACCATAGCCCTCTAAGGGCTTCCAAATATCCTTTGCCAATTCCACAAGAACAGCCTTAGCGAAGGCTTCTTGAAGGGAAAATGTAACTCTGTGAGATGAATTAACAGAACACATAGCATTTCTTCAGAAAGCTTCTTTCCAGTTTTGAACGGAAGATATTTCCTTTTCACCATAGCCCTCTATGGGCTTCCAAATATCCTTTGCCAATTCCACAAGAACAGCCTTAGCGAAAGGCTTCTTGAAGGAAAGATGTAACTCTGTAAGATGAGTTAAAGAACACAGAGCAGTTTCTCAGAAAGCTTCTTTCCAGTTTTGAACGGAAGATATTTCATTTTCACCTTAGCCCTCTAAGGGCTTCCAAATATCCTTTGCCAATTCCACAAGAACAGCCTTAGCGAAGGCTTCTTGAAGGCAAAGATGTAACCCTGTGAGATGAATTAAAAGAACACAGAGCAGTTTCTCAGAAAGCTTCTTTCCAGTTTTGAACGGAAGATATTTCATTTTCACCTTAGCCCTCTAAGGGCTTCCAAATATCCTTTGCCAATTCCACAAGAACAGCCTTAGCGAAGGCTTCTTGAAGGCAAAGATGTAACCCTGTGAGATGAATTAAAAGAACACAGAGCATTTTCTCAGAAAGCTTCTTTCCAGTTTTGAGCGGAAGATATTTCCTTTTCACCATAGCCCTCTATGGGCTTCCAAATATCCTTTGCCAATTCCACAAGAACAGACTTAGCGAAAGGCTTCTTGAAGGAAAGATTTAACTCTGTGAGATGAATTAACAGAACACAGAGCAGTTTCTCAAAGCTTCTTTCCAGTTTTGAACGGAAGATATTTCCTTTTCACCATAGCCCTATGGGCTTCCAAATATCCTTTGCCAATTCCACAGAACAGCCTTAGCGAAAGGCTTGTTGAAGGAAAGATGTAACTCTGTGAGATGAATTAACAGAACACAGCAGTTCTTCAGAAAGCTTCATTCCAGTTTTGAAGCGGAAGATATTTCCTTTTCACCATAGCCCTCTATGGGCTTCCAAATATCCTTGCCAATTCCACAAGAACAGCCTTAGCGAAAGGCTTCTTGAAGGGAAAGATGTAACTGTGTGAGATGAATTAAAAGAACACAGAGCATTTTCTCAGAAAGCTTCTTTCAAGTTTTGAGCGGAAGATATTTCCTTTTTCACCATAGCCCTCTATGGGCTTCCAAATATCCCTTTGCCAATTCCACAAGAACAGTCTTAGCGAAAGGATTCTTGAAGGGAAAGATGTAACTCTGGGAGATGAATTAACAGAACACAGAGCAGTTTCTCAGAAAGCTTCTTTCCAGTTTTGAACGGAACATATTTCCTTTTTCACCATAGCCCTCTATGGGCTTCCAAATTTCCCTTTGCCAATTCCACAAGAACAGCCTTAGCAAAAGGCTTCTTGAGGGAAAGATGTAACTCTGTGAGATAAATTAACAGAACACAGAGCAGTTTCTCAGAAAGCTTCTTTCCAGTTTTGAACGGAAGATATTTCCTTTTTCACTATAGCCCTCTATGGGATTCCAAATATCCCTTTGCCAATCCCACAAGAACAGCCTTAGGGATAGGCTTCTTTAAGGGAGAGATGTAACTCTGTGAGATGAATTAACAGAACACAGAGCAGTTTCTCAGAAAGCTTCTTTCCAGCTTTGAACGGAAGATATTTCTTTTTTCACCATAGCCCTCTATGGGCTTCCAAATATCCCTTTGCCAATTCCACAAGAACAGCCTTAGCGAAAGGCTTCTTGAAGGGAAAGATGTAACTCTGTGAGATGAATTAACAGAACACAGAGCATTTCTTCAGAAAGCTTCTTTCCAGTTTTGAACGGAAGATATTTCCTTTTTCACCATAGCCCTCTATGTTCTTCCAAATATCCCCTTGCCAATTCCACAAGAACAGCGTTAGCGAAAGGCTTCTTGAAGGGAAAGATGTAACTCTGTGAGATGAGTGAAAAGAACACAGAGCAGTTTCTTAGAAAGCTTCTTTCCAGTTTTGAAGGGAAGATATTTCCTTTTTCACCATAGCCCTCTATGGGCTTCCAAATATCCCTTTGCCAATTCCACCAGAACAGCCTTAGCGGAAGGCTTCTTGAAGGGAAAGATGTAACTCTGTGAGATAAATTAAAAGAACACAGAGCAGTTTCTCAGAAAGCTTCTTTCAAGTTTTGAACGGAATATATTTCCTTTTTCACCATAGCCCTCTATGGGCTCCCAAATATCCCTTTGCCAATTCCACAAGAACAGCCTTAGCGAAAGGCTTCTTGAAGGGAATGATGTAACTCTGTGAGATGAAATAACAGAACACAGAGCAGTTTCTCAGAAAGCTACTTTCGAGTTTTGAACGGAAGATATTTCCTTTTTCACCATAGCCCTCTATGGGCTTCCAAATATCCCTTTGCCTGTTCCACAAGAACAGCCTTAGCGAAAGGCTTCTTGAAGGGAAAGATGTAACTCTGTGAGATAAATTAACAGAACACAGAGCAGTTTCTCAGAAAGCTTCTTTCCAGTTTTGAACGGAAGATATTTCCTTTTTCACTATATCCCTCTATGGGCTTCCAAATATCCCTTTGCCAATTCCACAAGAACAGCCTTAGCGATAGGCTTCTTGAAGGGAAAGGTGTAACTCTGTGAGATGAATTAACAGAACACAGAGCAGTTTCTCAGAAAATTTCTTTCCAGCTTTGAAAAGAAGATATTTCCTTTTTCACCATAGCCCTCTAAGGGCTTCCAAATATCCCTTTGCCATTTCCACAAGAACAGCCTTAGCGAAAGGCTTCTTGAAGGGAAAGATGTAACTCTGTGAGATGAATTAACAGAACACATAGCATTTCTTCAGAAAGCTTCTTTCCAGTTTTGAACGGAAGATATTTCCTTTTTCACCATAGCCCAATATGGGCTTCCAAATATCCCTTTGCCAATTCCACAAGAACAGCCTTAGCGAAAGGCTTCTTGAAGGGAAAGATGTAACTCTGTAAGATGAGTTAAAAGAACACAGAGCAGTTTCTCAGAAAGCTTCTTTCCAGTTTTGAACGGAAGATATTTCATTTTTCACCTTAGCCCTCTAAGGGCTTCCAAATATCCCTTTGCCAATTCCACAAGAACAGCCTTAGCGAAAGGCTTCTTGAAGGAAAGATGTAACCCTGTGAGATGAATTAAAAGAACACAGAGCATTTTCTCAGAAAGCTTCTTTCCAGTTTTGAGCGGAAGATATTTCCTTTTTCACCATAGCCCTCTATGGGCTTCCAAATATCCCTTTGCCAATTCCACAAGAACAGACTTAGCGAAAGGCTTCTTGAAGGGAAAGATTTAACTCTGTGAGATGAATTAACAGAACACAGAGCAGTTTCTCAAAGAGCTTCTTTCCGGTTTTGAACGGAAGATATTTCCTTTTTCACCATAGCCCTCTATGGGCTTCCAAATATCCCTTTGCCAATTCCACAGAACAGCCTTAGCGAAAGGCTTGTTGAAGGGAAAGATTTAACTCTGTGAGATGAATTAACAGAAAACACAGCAGTTCTTCAGAAAGCTTCATTCCAGTTTTGAACGGAAGATATTTCCTTTTTCACCATAGCCCTCTATGGGCTTCCAAATATCCCTTTGCCAATTCCACAAGAACAGCCTTAGCGAAAGGCTTCTTGAAGGGAAAGATGTAACTCTGTGAGATGAATTAAAAGAACACAGAGCAGTTTCTCAGAAAGCTTCTTTCCAGTTGTGAACGGAAGATATTTCCTTTTTCACCATAGCCCTCTATGGGCTCCCAAATATCCTTGCCAATTCCACAAGAACAGCCTTAGCGAAGGCTTCTTGAAGGAAAGATGTAACTCTGTGAGATGAAATAACAGAACACAGAGCAGTTTCTCAAGCTTCTTTCCAGTTTTGAACGGAAGATATTTCCTTTTTCACCATAGCCCTCTATGGGCTCCCAAATATCCCTTTGCCAATTCCACAAGAACAGCCTTAGCGAAAGGCTTCTTGAAGGGAAAGATGTAACTCTGTGAGATAAATTAACAGAACACAGAGCAGTTTCTCAGAAAGCTTCTTTCCAGTTTTGAACGGAAGATATTTCCTTTTTCACTATATCCCTCTATGGGCTTCCAAATATCCCTTTGCCAATTCCACAAGAACAGCCTTAGTGATAGGCTTCTTGAAGGGAAAGGTGTAACTCTGTGAGATGAATTAGCAGAACACAGAGCAGTTTCTCAGAAAACTTCTTTCCAGCTTTGAAAAGAAGATATTTCCTTTTTCACCATAGCCCTCTAAGGGCTTCCAAATATCCCTTTGCCAATTCCACAAGAACAGCCTTAGCGAAAGGCTTCTTAAAGGGAAAGATGTAACTCTGTGAGATGAATTAACAGAACACATAGCATTTCTTCAGAAAGCTTCTTTCCAGTTTTGAACGGAAGATATTTCCTTTTTCACCATAGCCCTCTATGGGCTTCCAAATATCCCTTTGCCAATTCCACAAGAACAGCCTTAGCGAAACGCTTCTTGAAGGGAAAGATGTAACTCTGTGAGATGAGTTAAAAGAACACAGAGCAGTTTCTCAGAAAGCTTCTTTCCAGTTTTGAACGGAAGATATTTCATTTTTCACCTTAGCCCTCTAAGGGATTCCAAATATCCCTTTGCCAATTTCACAAGAACAGCCTTAGCGAAAGGCTTCTTGAAGGGAAAGATGTAACTCTGTGAGATGAATTAAAAGAACACAGAGCACTTTCTCAGAAAGCTTCTTTCCAGTTTTGAAAGGAAGATATTTCCTTTTTCACCATAGCCCTCTATGGGCTTCCAAATATCCCTTTGCCAATTCCACAAGAACAGCCTTAGCGAAAGGCTTCTTGAAGGGAAAGATGTAACTCTGTGAGATGAATTAAAAGAACACAGAGCAGTTTCTCAGAAAGCTTCTTTCAAGTTTTGAGCGGAAGATATTTCCTTTTTCACCATAGCCCTCTATGGGCTTCCAAATATCCCTTTGCCAATTCCACAAGAACAGCCTTAGCGAAAGGATTCTTGAAGGGAAAGATGTAACTCTGTGAGATGAATTAAAAGAACACAGAGCAGTTTCTCAGAAAGCTTCTTTCCAGTTTTGAACGGAAGATATTTCCTTTTTCACCATAGTCCTCTATGGGCTTCCAAATATCCCTTTGCCAATTCCACAAGAACAGCCTTAGCGAAAGGCTTCTTGAAGGGAAAGATGTAAGTCTGTGAGATAAATTAAAAGAACACGGAGCAGTTTCTCAGAAAGCTTCTTTCAAGTTTTGAACGGAATATATTTCCTTTTTCACCATAGCCCTCTATGGGCTTCCAAATATCCCTTTGCCAATTCCACAAGAACAGCCTTAGCGATAGGCTTCTTGAAGGGAAAGATGTAACTCTGTGAGATGAATTAACAGAACACGGAGCAGTTTCTCAGAAAGCTTCTTACAGCTTTGAACGGAAGATATTTCCTTTTCACCATAGCCCTCTATGGGCTTCCAAATATCCTTTGCCAATTCCACAAGAACAGACTTAGCGAAAGGCTTCTTGAAGGCAATGATGTAACTCTGTGAGATGAATTAACAGAACACAGAGCAGTTTCTCAGAAAGCTTCTTTCCAGTTTTGAACGGAAGATATTTCCTTTTTCACCATAGCCCTCTATGGGCTTCCAAATATCCCTTTGCCAATTCCACAAGAACAGCCTTAGCGAAAGGCTTCTTGAAGGGAAAGATGTAGCTCTGTGAGATGAATTAAAAGAACACAGAGCATTTTCTCAGACAGCTTCTTTCCAGTTTTGAGCGGAAGATATTTCCTTTTTCACCATAGCCCTCTATGGGCTTCCAAATATCCCTTTGCCAATTCCACAAGTACAGACTTAGCGAAAGGCTTCTTGAAGGGAAACATTTAACTCTGTGAGATGAATTAACAGAACACAGAGCAGTTTCTCAGAAACTTCTTTCAAGTTTTGAACGGAAGATATTTCCTTTTTCACCATAGCCCTCTATGGGCTTCCAAATATCCCTTTGCCAATTCCACAAGAACAGCCTTAGCGAAAGGCTTCTTGAAGGGAAAGATGTAACTCTGTGAGAGGAATTAACAGAAAACACAGCAGTTCTTCAGAAAGCTTCATTCCAGTTTTGAACGGAAGATATTTCCTTTTTCACCATAGCCCTCTAAGGGCTTCCAAATATCCCTTTGCCAATTCCACAAGAACAGCCTTAACGAAAGGCTTCTTGAAGGGAAAGATGTAACTCTGTGAGATGAATTAACAGAACAGAGAGCATTTCTTCAGAAAGCTTCTTTCCAGTTTTGAACGGAAGATATTTCCTTTTTCACCATAGCCCTCTATGGGCTTCCAAATATCCCTTTGCCAATTCCACTAGAACAGCCTTAGCGAAAGGCTTCTTGAAGGGAAAGATGTAACTCTGTGAGATGAGTTAAAAGAACACAGAGCAGTTTCTCAGAAAGCTTCTTTCCAGTTTTCAACGGAAGATATTTCCTTTTTCACCTTAGCCCTTTAAGGGCTTCCAAATATCCCTTTGCCAATTCCACAAGAACAGCCTTAGCGAAAGGCTTCTTGAAGGGAAAGATGTAACTCTGTGAGATGAGTTAAAAGAACACAGAGCAGTTTCTCAGAAAGCTTCTTTCCAGTTTTGAAGGGAAGATATTTCCTTTTTCACCATAGCCCTCTATGGGCTTCCAAATATCCCTTTGCCAATTCCACAAGAACAGCCTTAGCGGAAGGCTTCTTGAAGGGAAAGATGTAACTCTGTGAGATGAATTAAAAGAACACAGAGCAGTTTCTCAGAAAGGTTCTTTCAAGTTTTGAACGGAATATATTTCCTTTTTCACCATAGCCCTCTATGGGCTTCCAAATATCCCTTTGCCAATTCCACAAGAACAGCCTTAGCGATAGGCTTCTTGAAGGGAAAGATGTAACTCTGTGAGATGAATTAACAGAACACAGAGCAGTTTCTCAGAAAGCTTCTTACAGCTTTGAACGGAAGATATTTCCTTTTTCACCATAGCCCTCTATGGGCTTCCAAATATCCCTTTGCCAATTCCACAAGAACAGCCTTAGCGAAAGGCTTCTTGAAGGCAAAGATGTAACTCTGTGAGATGAATTAACAGAACACAGAGCATTTCTTCTGAAAGCTTTTTTCCAGTTTTGAACGGAAGATATTTCCTTTTTCACCATAGCCCTCTATGGGCTTCCAAATATCCCTTTGCCAATTCCACAAGAACAGCCTGAGCGAAAGGCTTCTTGAAGGGAAAGATGTAACTCTGTGAGATGAGTTAAAAGAACACAGAGGAGTTTCTCAGAAAGCTTCTTTCCAGTTTTGAACGGAAGATATTTCCTTTTTCACCTTAGCCCTCTATGGGCTTCCAAATATCCCTTTCCCAATTCCACAAGAACAGCCTTAGCGAAAGGCTTCTTGAAGGGAAAGATGTAACTCTGTGAGATGAATTAAAGGAACACAGATCACTTTCTCAGAAAGCTTCTTTCAAGTTTTTAGCGGAAGATATTTCCTTTTTCCCCATAGCCCTCTATGGGCTTCCAAATATCCCTTTGCCAATTCCACAAGAACAGCCTTAGCGAAAGGATTCTTGAAGGGAAAGATGTAACTCTGTGAGATGAATTAACAGAACACAGAGCAGTTTCTCAGAAAGCTTCTTACAGCTTTGAACGGAAGATATTTCCTTTTTCCCCATAGCCCTCTATGGGCTTCCAAATATCCCTTTGCCAATTCCACAAGAACAGCCTTAGCGAAAGGCTTTTTGAAGGGAAACATTTAACTCTGAGAGATGAATTAACAGAACACAGAGCAGTTTCTCAGAAAGCTTCTTTCCAGTTTTGAACGGAAGATATTTCCTTTTTCACCATAGCCCTCTATGGGCTTCAAAATAACCCTTTGCCAATTCCACAGAACAGCGTTAGCGAAAGGCTTCTTGAAGGGAAAGATGTAACTCTGTGAGATGAGTGAAAAGAACACAGAGCAGTTTCTTAGAAAGCTTCTTTCCAGTTTTGAAGGGAAGATATTTCCTTTTTCACCATAGCCCTCTATGGGCTTCCAAATATCCCTTTGCCAATTCCACAAGAACAGCCTTAGCGGAAGGCTTCTTGAAGGGAAAGATGTAACTCTGTGAGATAAATTAAAAGAACACAGAGCAGTTTCTCAGAAAGCTTCTTTCAAGTTTTGAACGGAATATATTTCCTTTTTCACCATAGCCCTCTATGGGCTTCCAAATATCCCTTTGCCAATTCCACAAGAACAGCCTTAGCGAAAGGCTTCTTGAAGGGAAAGATGTAACCCTGTGAGATGAATTAAAAGAACACAGAGCATTTTCTCAGAAAGCTTCTTTCCAGTTTTGAGCGGAAGATATTTCCTTTTTCACCATAGCCCTCTATGGGCTTCCAAATATCCCTTTGCCAATTCCACAAGAACAGACTTAGCGAAAGGCTTCTTGAAGGCAATGATGTAACTCTGTGAGATGAATTAACAGAACACAGAGCAGTTTCTCAGAAAGCTTCTTTCCAGTTTTGAACGGAAGATATTTCCTTTTTCTCCATAGCCCTCTATGGGCTTCCAAATATCCCTTTGCCAATTCCACAAGAACAGCCTTAGCGAAAGGCTTCTTGAAGGGAAAGATGTAACTCTGTGAGATGAATTAAAGAACACAGAGCAGTTTCTCAGAAAGCTTCTTTCAAGTTTTGAGCGGAATATATTTCCTTTTTCACCATAGCCCTCTATGGGCTTCCAAATATCCCTTTGCCAATTCCACAAGAACAGCCTTAGCGAAAGGCTTCTTGAAGGGAAAGATGTAACTCTGTGAGATGAATTAAAAGAACACAGAGCATTTTCTCAGAAAGCTTCATTCCAGTTTTGAGCGGAAGATATTTCCTTTTTCACCATAGCCCTCTATGGGCTTCCAAATATCCCTTTGCCAATTCCACAAGAACAGACTTAGCGAAAGGCTTCTTGAAGGGAAAGATGTAACTCTGTGAGATGAATTAACAGAACACAGAGCAGTTTCTCAGAAAGCTTCTTTCCAGTTTTGAGCGGAAGATATTTCCTTTTTCACCATAGCCCTCTATGGGCTTCCAAATATCCTTTGCCAATTCCACAAGAACAGCCTTAGCGAAGGCTTCTTGAAGGAAAGATGTAACTCTGTGAGATGAATTAAAGAACACAGAGCAGTTTCTCAGAAAGCTTCTTTCAAGTTTTTAGCGGAAGATATTTCCTTTTTCACCATAGCCCTCTATGGGCTTCCAAATATCCTTTGCCAATTCCACAAGAACAGCCTTAGCGAAAGGCTTCTTGAAGGAAAGATGTAACTCTGTGAGATGAATTAACAGAACACAGAGCAGTTTCTCAGAAAGCTTCTTACAGCTTTGAACGGAAGATATTTCCTTTTTCACCATAGCCCTCTATGGGCTTCCAAATATCCTTTGCCAATTCCACAAGAACAGCCTTAGCGAAGGCTTCTTGAAGGAAAGATGTAACTCTGTGAGATGAATTAACAGAACACAGAGCAGTTTCTCAGAAAGCTTCTTTCCAGTTTTGAGCGGAAGATATTTCCTTTTTCACCATAGCCCTCTATGGGCTTCCAAATATCCTTTGCCAATTCCACAAGAACAGCCTTAGCGAAAGGCTTCTTGAAGGAAAGATGTAACCTGTGAGATGAATTAACAGAACACAGAGCAGTTTCTCAGAAAGCTTCTTTCCAGTTTTGAGCGGAAGATATTTCCTTTTTCACCATAGCCCTCTATGGGCTTCCAAATATCCTTTGCCAATTCCACAAGAACAGCCTTAGCGAAGGCTTTTTGAAGGAAAGATGTAACTCTGTGAGATGAATTAACAGAACACAGAGCAGTTTCTCAGAAAGCTTCTTTCCAGTTTTGAACGGAAGATATTTCCTTTTCACCATAGCCCTCTATGGGCTTCCAAATATCCTTGCCAATTCCACAGAACAGCCTTAGCGAAAGGCTTCTTGAAGGAAAGATGTAACTCTGTGAGATGAATTAAAGAACACAGAGCAGTTTCTTAGAAAGCTTCTTTCCAGTTTTGAAGGGAAGATATTTCCTTTTTCACCATAGCCCTCTATGGGCTTCCAAATATCCCTTTGCCAATTCCACAAGAACAGCCTTAGCGGAAGGCTTCTTGAAGGGAAAGATGTAACTCTGTGAGATAAATTAAAAGAACACAGAGCAGTTTCTCAGAAAGCTTCTTTCAAGTTTTGAACGGAATATATTTCCTTTTTCACCATAGCCCTCTATGGGCTTCCAAATATCCCTTTGCCAATTCCACAAGAACAGCCTTAGCGATAGGCTTCCTGAAGGGAAAGATGTAACTCTGTGAGATGAATTAATAGAACACAGAGCAGTTTCTCATAAAGCTTCTTACAGCTTTGAACGGAAGATATTTCCTTTTTCACCATAGCCCTCTATGGGCTTCCAAATATCCCTTTGCCAATTCCACAAGAACAGCCTTATCGAAAGGCTTCTTGAAGGCAATGATGTAACTCTGTGAGATGAATTAACAACACAGAGCAGTTTCTCAGAAAGCTTCTTTCCAGTTTTGAACGGAAGATATTTCCTTTTTCACCATAGCCCTCTATGGGCTTCCAAATATCCCTTTGCCAATTCCACAACAACAGCCTTAGCGAAAGGCTTCTTGAAGGGAAAGATGTAACCCTGTGAGATGAATTAAAAGAACACAGAGCATTTTCTCAGAAAGCTTCTTTCCAGTTTTGAGCGGAAGATATTTCCTTTTTCACCATAGCCCTCTATGGGCTTCCAAATATCCCTTTGCCAATTCCACAAGAACAGACTTAGCGAAAGGCTTCTTGAAGGCAATGATGTAACTCTGTGAGATGAATTAACAGAACACAGAGCAGTTTCTCAGAAAGCTTCTTTCCAGTTTTGAACGGAAGATATTTCCTTTTTCTCCATAGAACTCTATGGGCTTCCAATATCCCTTTGCCAATTCCACAAGAACAGCCTTAGCGAAAGGCTTCTTGAAGGGAAAGATGTAACTCTGTGAGATGAATTAAAAGAAGACAGAGCAGTTTCTCAGAAAGCTTCTTTCCAGTTTTGAATGGAAGATATTTCCTTTTTCACCATAGCCCTCTATGGGCTTCCAAATATCCCTTTGCCAATTCCACAAGAACAGCCTTAGCGATAGACTTCTTGAAGGGAAAGATGTAATTCTGTGAGATGAATTAACAGAACACAGAGCAGTTTCTCAGAAAACGTCTTTCCAGCTTTGAAAGGAAGATATTTCCTTTTTCACCATAGCCCTCTAAGGGCTTCCAAATATCCCTTTGCCAATTCCACAAGAACAGCCTTAACGAAAGGCTTCTTGAAGGGAAAGATGTAACTCTGTGAGATGAATTAACAGAACACAGAGCATTTCTTCAGAAAGTTTCTTTCCAGTTTTGAACGGAAGATATTTCCTTTTTCACCATAGCCCTCTATGGGCTTCCAAATATCCCTTTGCCAATTCCACTAGAACAGCCTTAGCGAAAGGCTTCTTGAAGGGAAAGATGTAACTCTGTGAGATGAGTTAAAAGAACACAGAGCAGTTTCTCAGAAAGCTTCTTTCCAGTTTTCAACGGAAGATATTTCCTTTTTCACCATAGCCCTCTATGGGCTTCCAAATATCCCTTTGCCAATTCCACAAGAACAGACTTAGCGAAAGGCTTTTTGAAGGGAAACATTTAACTCTGAGAGATGAATTAACAGAACACAGAGCAGTTTCTCAGAAAGCTTCTTTCCAGTTTTGAACGGAAGATATTTCCTTTTTCACCATAGCCCTCTATGGGCTTCAAAATAACCCTTTGCCAATTCCACAGAACAGCGTTAGCGAAAGGCTTCTTGAAGGGAAAGATGTAACTCTGTGAGATGAGTGAAAAGAACACAGAGCAGTTTCTTAGAAAGCTTCTTTCCAGTTTTGAAGGGAAGATATTTCCTTTTTCACCATTGCCCTCTATGGGCTTCCAAATATCCCTTTGTCAATTCCACAAGAACAGCCTTAGCGGAAGGCTTCTTGAAGGGAAAGATGTAACTCTGTGAGATGAATTAAAAGAACACAGAGCAGTTTCTCAGAAAGCTTCTTTCAAGTTTTGAACGGAAGATATTTCCTTTTTCACCATAGCCCTCTATGGGCTCCCAAATATCCTTTGCCAATTCCACAAGAACAGCCTTAGCGATAGGCTTCTTGAATGGAAAGATGTAACTCTGTGAGATGAATTAACAGAACACAGAGCAGTTTCTCAGAAAGCTTCTTACAGCTTTGAACGGAAGATATTTCCTTTTTCACCATAGCCCTCTATGGGCTTCCAAATATCCCTTTGCCAATTCCACAAGAACAGCCTTAGCGAAAGGCTTCTTGAAGGCAATGATGTAACTCTGTGAGATGAATTAACAGAACACAGAGCAGTTTCTCAGAAAGCTTCTTTCCAGTTTTGAACCGAAGATATTTCCTTTTTCACCATAGCCCTCTATGGGCTTCCAAATATCCCTTTGCCAATTCCACAAGAACAGCCTTAGCGAAAGGCTTCTTGAAGGAAAGATGTAACCCTGTGAGATGAATTAAAAGAACACAGAGCATTTTCTCAGAAAGCTTCTTTCCAGTTTTGAGCGGAAGATATTTCCTTTTTCACCATAGCCCTCTAAGGGCTTCCAAATATCCCTTTGCCAATTCCACAAGAACAGTCTTAGCGAAAGGCTTCTTGAAGAGAAACATTTAACTCTGTGAAATGAATTAACAGAACACAGAGCAGTTTCTCAGAAAGCTTCTTTCCAGTTTTGAACGGAAGATATTTCCTTTTTCACCATAGCCCTCTATGGGCTTCCAAATATCCCTTTGCCAATTCCACAAGAACAGCCTTAGTGAAAGGCTTCTTGAAGGGAAAGATGTAACTCTGTGAGATGAGTTAAAAGAACACAGAGCAGTTTCTCAGAAAGCTTCTTTCCAGTTTTGAACGGAAGATATTTCCTTTTTCACCATAGCCCTCTATGGGCTTCCAAATATCCCTTTGCCAATTCCACAAGAACAGACTTAGCGAAAGGCTTCTTGAAGTTAAAGATGTAACTCTGTGAGATAAATTAGCAGAACACAGAGCAGTTTCTCAGAAAGCTTCTTTCAAGTTTTGAGCGGAAGATATTTCCTTTTTCACCATAGCCCTCTATGGGCTTCCAAATATCCCTTTGCCAATTCCACAAGAACAGCCTTAGCGAAAGGCTTCTTGAAGGGAAAGATGTAACTCTGTGAGATGAATTAACAGAACACAGAGCAGTTTCTCAGAAAGCTTCTTTCCAGTTTTGAGCGGAAGATATTTCCTTTTTCACCATAGCCCTCTAAGGGCTTCCAAATATCCTTTGCCAATTCCACAGAACAGCCTTAGCGAAAGGCTTTGAAGGAAAGATGTAACCCTGTGAGATGAATTAACAGAACACAGAGCATTTTCTCAGAAAGCTTCTTCCAGTTTTGAAGGAAGATATTTCCTTTTTCACCATAGCCCTCTGGGCTTCCAAATATCCTTGCCAATTCCACAAGAACAGTCTTAGCGAAAGGCTTCTTGAAGGAAAGATGTAACTCTGTGAGATGAATTAACAACACAGAGCAGTTTCTCAAGCTTCTTTCCAGTTTTGAGCGGAAGATATTTCCTTTTTCACCATAGCCTCTATGGGCTTCCAAATATCCTTGCCAATTCCACAGAACAGCCTTAGCGAAAGGCTTTGAAGGAAAGATGTAACTCTGTGAGATGAATTAATAGAACACAGAGCAGTTTCTCAGAAAGCTTCTTACAGCTTTGAACGGAAGATATTTTTTTTCACCATAGCCCTCTGGGCTTCCAAATATCCTTTGCCAATTCCACAGAACAGCCTTAGCGAAGGCTTCTTGAAGGAAAGATGTAACCCTGTGAGATGAATTAACAACACAGAGCAGTTTCTCAGAAGCTTCTTTCAAGTTTTGAACGGAAGATATTTTTTTTCACCATAGCCCTCTGGGCTTCCAAATATCCTTGCCAATTCCACAAGAACAGACTTAGCGAAAGGCTTCTTGAAGGCAATGATGTAACTCTGTGAGATGAGTTAAAAGAACACAGAGCAGTTTCTCAGAAGCTTCTTTCAAGTTTTGAGCGGAAGATATTTCCTTTTTCACCATAGCCCTCTGGGCTTCCAAATATCCTTTGCCAATTCCACAAGAACAGCCTTAGTGAAAGGCTTCTTGAAGGCAATGATGTAACTCTGTGAGATGAGTTAAAAGAACACAGAGCATTTTCTCAGAAAGCTTCTTCCAGTTTTGAAGCGGAAGATATTTCCTTTTTCACCATAGCCTCTATGGGCTTCCAAATATCCTTGCCAATTCCACAAGAACAGTCTTAGCGAAAGGCTTTGAAGGAAAGATGTAACTCTGTGAGATGAATTAAAAGAACACAGAGCATTTTCTCAGAAAGCTTCTTACAGCTTTGAACGGAAGATATTTCCTTTTTCACCATAGCCCTCTAAGGGCTTCCAAATATCCTTGCCAATTCC